>CATIWF010058694.1:0-98338 GCA_949630135.1 Balakata baccata | reverse complement strand
TAGTGATATATATATATATATATATATATATATATATATATATATATATATATATATATATATATATATATATATATATATATATATATATCATGACACGATACTTGATTATATGTATACAATACCACATGAACATGGTGAATATTATAAGGCTCATAATATGACATGAATATGATACTGATATTGCATATGATATATGCATATATATGATTTTATGTGAGCATGGTTATTATGGAATTATCATAATAGGGGTATGACTCAAGTTGAGTGGTTATATGAAATGTTCTATTCAAAAGTGATGATATATTTTATATGATATGATTATGGGACATGACTTGGATCTATGTGATATGTGATTTATGTTCATAGTACATATAATAAGAACACTGCTGAACAGAGACAAAAACATGGAATAGAAACATAATATATGGATTTGACTTACTATGCCCAATTACTCATATTAGACTTGTGATAGGATAGGTAGCATGCCATTTAAGGCTCTTATGGTACCATATTTTTCTTCCATGTGTTATGGGCAAGGTGACCCAGTGCCATGCCATTTAGGGTTCTTATGATACATATTTTTCTTCCATATGTTATGGGCAAAGTTGCCCTAGCTCTGAGAGCGCCCTTGACCCTCTTTGCTAGCATTTATTATTATTAGGGTAAGGTGGCCTTAGCTTCGACAACGCTCTTGTCTCTTTTTGCTAGCATCTATTATTATTTAGTTAAGTTGTCCCCAGCTCTGAGAGTGCACTTGACGTAGTCACAGTTTTGATAGTCATGGTCAAACGGATAGGGAGGCCCCAACTTTGAGAGTGCTCTTATTTACAACATGTATCTAGTAGTTTGAGTATTAAGTAGTGGGGTAAACTTAAGATATAAATGATTGCAAAAAAAGTATGAATAATATAAGATTATAGCTTTCGCTTACCAGGTATGCTTCTAGACCTATTGTTATAGATGATTCACATGATTGCATGATGAAAGCATGAATTATAGTTATTGAACATGTAATCAGGTTGTGTTATTTATATAAGTATGTGGTTGCATTGGTGTGAATCCCAACATATTTGTATGTTTGACCATCAAGCCAAGTATTCTTTATTTCATTTTAATTATATCAATATGCATGCCAATTAATGGTGAGAAAAGGACATACTTGTATGGAATTTATTGTCTGGATATGATCTTTGTGACGATGATGGTTTATGTTAGTTATGTTTCCCAAATAGTCCTTTTTATTTTACGATATTATAGAATGATGGTATGATACATGATTGAGATATAGCATGAGATTTACAAGATGATTTTATAAGCTAATATAAAATAGCATGTGTTTTATGTATGTTTGTTATGTAATGAATACATGAAAGAATTTATATGATTATATGTACCACTAAGCTTTCGATAGCTTAGTGTGTGGGTTTTTCTATATGCAGATCCAGAGCCGTAGAGAAAGTTGACATTGAGAAGTTCAAGCCAGTCAGAGTATTACAGATTTAGAGTCAGCTTCCATGTTATTCATGCATTCTTTTAAGTGATCATATATTGGGTTATTTTGGATATTTTGATGAAATTATGAATTTAAATCTTTATTTCAATTTATTAGTTTATCTACTGGATTAAAAGTCTCATCATAGTCAATCCTTTGTCTTTGATGATAAGATTTAGCTACTAGCCTAACTTTATAGGTAACCACATTACCCTTTAAGTCAGTCTTCTTCTTGAAGACCCACTTTGCACCTTATAAGTTTTATACTTTGGTGGGTTAACCAAGGTCCATACCTGGTTTTCATATATGGAATCCATTTTTGACTTCATGGCTATTAGCCATTTGTCAGATTATGAACTATTCAGAACTTCTTCGTAAGTAGTAGGTTCATCATTCTCTATGAGCAAGATATCATTCCAATCACTTATGAAAAATCCATATCTCTCAAGAGCGGAACATATCATACTAGATCTATGAAAATTTTATGTATTAGAAGGAATAACTGTTACTTCATCTCTATGAGTAACAGGTTCGGTTTCAGGCAGTTGATTAGCGTCAACTAGAGCATCTTGAACTTCTTCAAGTTCAATTTTGCTCTCATTATCTCCTTTTAGAAGAAACTTTTTCTCTAAGAAGGTAGCATGCTTTGAAACAAACACCTTTTGTTCCAAAGGATTGTACAATTATATCCAATTGTTTCTTTAGGATATCCTATAAATAGACATAGGTCAGACTTAGCATCCAGCTTGTCTGACATTGTCCACTTCACATAAGCTAGAGAACCCCACACTTTCATATAAGAAAGTATGGGCTTCTTGCCTTTCCATATCTCAAACAGAGTAGTATCAACTGTCTTGGAAGTGACTCCATTTAATATATAAATGGCAATCATTAGTGCATAACCTCAAAAGGACTTAGGGAGTTCTGCTAAGCTCACCATTGACCTCACCATGTCTAACAGGATTTGGTTTCTCCTTTTACCTACACCATTATGTTGTGGCATGAAAGGTGGAGTCCATTAGGATAAAATTCCATTATCCCTCATATAAACCTAAAACTTTTAACTTAATTATTCATCACCTCGATCGGATCTAAGTGATTTAATACTCTTGCCATGTTGTTTCTCTACTTCATGTCTAAATTCTTTGAACTTTTCAAATGTATCAAACTTGTATCTCATAAGATACACATACCCAAATCATGAATAATCATCGATAAAGGTAATAAAGTAGGAATAACCACCTTTAGCATGCACAAATATTAGGCCATATACATCTAAAAGTATTAAGTCCAATAACCCAGTAGCACGTTCACCCTTTCCACTAAAAGGTGATTTTGTCATCTTGCCTAATAAGCAAGATTCACATGTGTTATATGATTCATAATCAAATGACTCCAAGCTACCATTTTTGTATAGCCTAGTCATGCACCTCTTACTTATATGGCCAAGGCGATAATGCCATAAATAGGATGGTTTTGGTATATCCATTTTAATCCTTTTTTTTATTACTATCGATATTGAAGATAGAACCAAACATATCAAGAATATAATTTCCATTGCAAAGAGTTCCAGTCCCATGAAGAATATCATTTAACATTATAGAGCAACCATTGCCATTAATAGTCAAATTAAATCCATTTCGATTCAAAGTAGAAACAGAAATAATATTCTTAGTTAAAGTAGGAACATAAAAGCAATTATATAATTTTATTACAAGCCCACTAGGGAGTGTCAAAACATAAGTCCCTACAACTAAGGCAGCAACTCTTGCTTCATTGCCTACACGTAGGTCTGACTCTCCCTTTTTGAGCTATCTACTATTCCTTAGGTCCTGCATATCAGTGCATATATGTGAGCCACATCTAGTATCCAATATCCATATGTTATTACTAGAAACATTATTCATTTCAATAATGAAAATACCTGAAGTAGATAAGGCATCTGATGCCTTCTTCTTCAAGGACTCCTGATAGGCCTTACAATTCCTTGTCCAATGGTCATCTTCACCACAATGGAAGCAAGTCCCCTTTAAAGCAGTCTCTTTGGCCTTTCTCTTGACCACGCCTCCCTTAGGCTTTGTGGACTTCTTCTTTTTCTTATTCTTACTCTTAAAACTAGAAAAGTCCACTAGTATCACAACCTTGCTATCCTTCTTGATAGAAGGCTTAACTATCTTAAGTAGATTGATTAGTTCGGGTATAGTGGATGTAATCTTGTTCATCCAATGGTTAAGCACAAATTATGCATAACTATCAGTCAAACTAGAAGGAATTAAGTCTATACTTAATTCATGATCCATGGTAACACCCAACTGGCCTAATCTCTCATTGTAGCTATTCATCTTTAGTGCATGTTGTATTAGAGATATCCCCTCTACCATCTCAAAGTGGAAAAGTGCCTTAGAGATCTTAAACCTTTTGGATCTCTCTTACTCATCAAAGAGCTATGTAAGATGGAAGACTATAGTATTAGCATCCATAGTCTCATGCTACTTTTGAAGCTCTGGTGACATAAAGGCAAGCATAATACAACTTGCCAACTCACTATCATCCAAATGCTTCTCGTATGCGTTCAGAACTCCTTCAGAAGCATCAACAGTAGGGGAATTAGGAAGCGGCTTATCCAAGATATAGCCTATCTTTTCAGCTTTGAGAATTATTCTCAAATTCCAAAGCCAACCCAGGAAATTCGGCCCAGTCAACTTATTTGACTTGAATATTGAATGTAGATTCATATTGGATGACATAATTCTAGCAACCTAGATGTAAAATAGATCATATTAGAGAATATGCATGATATTAGGTCTTTAATAAAATACATTATGGCTCCCACTATTTTATTGCGAACCTATAGCCCTGACTATGAACTCGAGAGAACTTATTTGGAAGTTCTTCTAGTGGTTCGGTATCCAGTTCCAATTTAAGAAAAACCTTGAGTCAACTCAACAAGCCTTCTTAAATCAAATTGATAGGTATCTAATTCATACCAATTGCATCTTTAAATGCAACTACCGAATTGTGCTAGAAACTAATTGATGTGTGCACAAATCATTGGGCTATCAACTCATAATACATGTACATTTACCTAACACCGCCTCATTGACCTTGAGTCAGTTCAACAAATCAAAGAAATCGGTTAAGACTAATCCATTAATCAGGAAATCATATTTCAATGGTTTGAACATATTCTTATAGAACGGGCTTGAGTCAGCTTAACAACCCATCATCTAGAAGAACTATGGTGTTTCCCATATTAATGGAAGGCATTAATCTAAATTTTTATTTATTAAGGAATTTTGTTAATAAAGTCTCATCATGTTTATGGCATCTTAAACATATATTCATATATAGACACACATTCAATAGTTACTATAACTACATGGCATGATTATGGACAATCTAACATCAATCCATCGAGCTATGAAAGGATTGACTAGGTCCAACCTAGGTAGATGCATGAATTACAACATATAAAATAGAAATCAAATTCCTATTTTTAAGTATTCTTGCTTATGGCATCGTCTCCATTACTTCTTGCTCCTTTTACATTTTCATACTATCCTAAACCTATGTAATCTAATTACACATTTTAAAATTGAAAATCTCAGTTTACGTTTGAGGGAAGTGAAATGAGAAAAAAATACATGAGAAAGAAAAAAAGAGGCAGGAACATGTAGACCCTATTTACCATAAAACAAAATAAATCATGTATGCTCAATCACATTGGGCCTAAGTCCATAATCATGTCATTCCATTCACTCCTATCATGCATTCTCTAATGCATAAAATAAAATTAAATAAGGTAATGATAATATTGGATTCCAAAAATGAAAGTTGGTTTCAACTCTTGAATTGAAATTATCTACTTATATTGTTTTGGTTAATTTAATTTTGTATATTATTTCAATATGGGTGTTAATATTTAATTAAATTAATTAAATTCCATATTTCCATAAATTAATTCAAAATTAATCCATCTTAAAATCAAGTTATTATGATATCAAAAATTAAACAATTTAATTTTAACATACATACCACTTTCTAGTCATACTAAAATTGTAATTGCTCAACTTAAATTAATTCAAAATTAATTTTCAAAAATTTTAGAATCTTATATCATCATTTTAAGCATCTTTAGGTCAATTCAAGTTCATCAAAATAATTTTAGTATAAACCAAAATCATCAAGACAGACGAATCGACACACTAGATGCCTAAAATGACTCATTTATTATTTAGAATTAATTTGGAAATATAAATTCGAGCAAAATAATTTGGTATACATTTAACATCAAAATAAAATATTAAATATCACATAAAAATATTCTAAGGTACTGGAACCGAAATATACACATACAAAAAAATTCAAACAAAACAACCCCGCCGGGTGCACTAAAAACATACCCATTTTGATGTTTGTTGAAAAAATTAATTAAAAATATTTTTAATTAATTATTGGATACTTCCAAAGTTTTAAACAAATTTTCAATATATCTAAATAAAATTTTCATAATCGAATTATAAAAAAAATATGAATAACCCCATCATACACACCAAATAACATCACAAGTCTATCAAAATGTAATTTTTAGTAATTTTGTAATAAATTCGAAATTAATTATTTGAATCACATTCAAACCATTTTTTAATCAAAATAATCATTCTCAATCATCCCATGATCATATTATAGAAAAAAAATATTTAAAACGAATTTTATAAATTAATTTCAATTTTTCAAACCTATAGAACCAAAATCGCCAAAATCATACAATCCAATTGCACCTTGAATTAAAATTAATTTTAATAGACACAAGAGGGCTCTAATACCATTATTAGGTTTTTAAGATGTATCATATACAGAAAACGTAGCTGAAAAATAAAAGTTTTCAAAACCCGATTCAAAAGGTACAACTTGTGCAATTAAAATTAATTCAGTAAAACAAAGATAGAAATTATACCTTTTAATTTCTTGGCTTGTTTCTTCAATTTTTCACCTTGTCAGCTTGTCGCAAACCATAACAATTCAAATGGAAATCTCTAACGGTATTCATGCGAAGATTGAAGAACAAAACTCTTAGGGAGATGACTTGAACAATTTCTATGTGCTAGTAAAGAAATTGATTTTTTGAGAGAAAATAAATTAAATACTTTAATTATTTTGGTGGCTTCAATAATTTCTGCTGAAAATAATATTTATATGTTTCTTATTTTTACCCTAGGGTCTTAGAGTCTCACTCTAACACAAATTTAATTCAAAAATCAAGAGAGCACAAAATTAGGAGGATTAGGGTGGAAGTTGGCTAACACAGCACATGATGTTGGCGCAGCAAGCAGCGTGCTGCTGGGCCGTGCGGGCCTACACGGGCCCATAAACCCCTCAACTGATTTTTCAGGATTTTTTCCATGATCCCATTATGATCCAATCCTAAATACTTTTTCTCTCAAATTTGGATCATACCTAAGACCATTATACTTATTCTTCACACATCCAATGTGTGTGATCCATTAAATTCTCGATTATATTAGCTACCTGAATTAACAATTAATTCGAACAAGTCATGAGCGATATCAAGTAATACATCATTACCCTCCATTGATCAGAAAGTCAATAGATTGACTAGCAACCTTTCCATAGATAATGTCCATGCAATTCGTCCTGTTACCATTCTGTACCTCACTCGGTTCAGAGCATGAACCATGTGTCAACTCCCGCTAGACTGACTACATCACACCTAGTCTAAGTGATGTTAGATCTTATCCTTTTACTAGATATGTCACTAAAGACCATCTTCAAGATATTTCCACTCTAGCAAGAGATTCCTAAGTAATTACCCTGATAAGAGGCCATAGGTATACTCTCCTTCTATCAGGAGTGGTGAATTCTTTGTCAGCTACCCAATTACCTTCAAATACCTCAAGTTGTACCCAATTACCACCCTATGAGTGACCTCTATGAGACAACAAGGAATGAAATCAAAGCACAAGATCAGTATCCAAGATATCCTTGAGTACCTCTAGTCTAGGGATACTTGCATCATTGCTATGATGAGACTATCATTGATATTTGAATAGATAATATATATGATTGTCTCATAGTAGGTCATCCAATGTACCTGACTACTCTTAGCAAGCATTCATATGTTAACTATAAACATCTCATCTATAGTTTATGAGATCGACCACTTGATCAAATCAAGGAGTATATTATGTGCTAGTCTATCTGGATTAATAATGTCTCATCTCATTAATCCTATGACTAGGGATAATTTAGATGCTAACATAATTACACATGATAAGAATCTCATTATCATGATCTCATCATAATTTCCTTCATGCTATGTTTATATCATGGACTTCACTAATTGATTTGAGATCCAATTAATTCATAATATAAATGAGCATCAATTAAATGAAAAATGTCTTTTTATTCATTCGGAATGAATTTGTACAATAAGTGCTTAAATGTGATTGCTTTAGAGCACTTCTCTAACATCATATACTATATTAGTAAATTAACAATCTATATGATGTTATGGATGATTAAGTGGGTAGCACTCCCCTGTGTCGCAATTTTAGTATGGTATATGGAAGGGTGTTACACTACTAGAGAGAGTTCAGGGTATGTTGTCTAATGCTGGGTTGGGTAGACTGTTTTGGCTAAGGCTATAACATGCATGTGTCATCTTATTAATTGACTGCCATCAACTGCTAATAATGGCAAAACACCTTTGGCGGTGTGGTATGGAAAACTTACTGCAGATTATAATTCCTTACATGTGTTTAGTTCTACTGCTTTCTATCATGTTAAGGAATCGAAGTTAGATCCAAGGGCAAAGAAAGCTATCTTTATGGGGATATCCTCTATTGTCAAAAGATATCATTTATGGTGCCCAGAGACAGAAAACAATCTTCAGCAAAGATATTACCTCTAATGGGTCTATCATGTTAAAGAAGGTAATAAAAGAGTAGATAGATGGTACTCCATACCAAGTGATGGGAACTCCCAAACAGGTAGAGTTTGATAAAGGAAGAATTGTTAAACCAGAAATTGTAAAGTCTGATAAAATTACTCCTACAGTACAAGAAAAGGTAAAAGAAATGGTAGAAAATGAATCAGATAAGGAAACTGAGGTTCCAGCATAAGAACTCCACAGCAACTTGAGCCAATTGCACTACGAAAGCTGAAAAGCAATATTAAGAAATCTGTTCGGCTTGAAGATATGACTACATATACATATTCAGTAGATGATGAGATTCCTACCACTTATAATGAAACTATTCGAAGCTCAGAAGAAGAAAAGTGGAGGAAGGCTATGGAAGAAGAGATGGAATCCTTGTAAAGAATCAGACATGGAAGCTAGTAAGTATGCCAAAGGGAAAGAATAGGAGTGGCAACAAGGTGGATCGGGGATGAATTTCACTTCCCTGTCCCCGTTATAAATTTATATCCCTATCCCTGCCCTATACCCCTATGGAAAAATAATATTAGTCTCCATTCCCGCCCTAAACGGGGTTGGGTATCCCCAAGAGAAGTCGAGTTAAACCACAATATTTTTTAACTTAATTATATTTGATATATCTATTTAAATAATTAATTTCATTCACATCAAAATAAATCCAAAATAAGAGCAAAAATTATAAAAGATTCAACATTTTAACTTAATGTTCCATAATTCATACTTAACTAATGAAAATTATAATATTAATCAATTCATAAATAACTATCAAGGTGAATCCACTATAAAAAGAATATACCAAACTATAACCACTATATCTAAAAATTTAAAATATTTTACGTCATTCTTAAAACCAAAATAATTCAAAAGATAAAAAGTAGCAGTATCTCTACATTGTTGCAATCATATTACTAAAATTGTAACCATCAAGTACTTCACCATTAGTCTAAGATGGTTTTTGCAATCATTATCTGTATTAATTTAATAACTTCTGTTCAGATATCTCAAATATATAACTTATGAAAAAAATATAAACACCATTTTAATTTAAATACCTCACCATCTAAATCCATTTCATCATATATTATGGCATAACCATCTAAACATAATGCATCTCCATCTAGAAAATGACATGATACATTCATAAACAATGCGTAAAAACAATATGAAGAGAAATAAAATAAAAGTATGAAATAAAGTATTGAATTATTACCTTTTTTTCAGCAACCCAAAGCCAACTTCTAGCACACATCAGTGCCTCCAATGTCTTTGGATGAAGTCTATTATGATGTGCACTCACTACCCTACCACTAGTACTGAAAGTAGATTCAAAGCAAATGTAGACACAGGAATATCCAACACATCTTTAGCAATAGCTCAAAGTGTAGAATATTTGACTCCATTCATCTTCCACCATAATAAATATCAAAATCTCCAGTTCTTGGCAAGACATGCTCATCTAGATAATTATCTAATTCTGTCTTAACAAGTAAGGTTCTAGCTCTTTTTTTTTTTTTTTTTGCCTTGACAAACAAATTATATTTTGATAATTTGTCTTCACCTCTAGTACAATGTGTAGCATTGACTTTTGTTGGATCACTTTCTCCACTTCCAAAATCCATTGCTAACTGGTAATCATAACAAAACTGACAATCAAACTAAGCAAAAATAATAATTTGGTAGTGTATATATCAAATTTAAGTATTGAATAATAAGTATACAAAGTTTCACATTATTTGAAGGCAAAATACGTATTAAATAATTTAACTCAAACAAGATTGTTAAAGTCAACATAACTAACTAAGTTACCAATCCGAAAATTAGGTTGATTTTTGCATAAGTTTCATCTTATATGCATTTAATCTTTTTTTCAAGATCAAAAAGATTAAATACATATAAGGCAAAAAGCAATCACCAAGGAGAGTAAGAAATGAAAAAGGAAAACATTTTATTGAAATTTGAAATGTGTTGCATGAAAAAGAGAAAATGTGTGATCTAATCATGATATATCACACATTTAAAGGCTTTATCCTAAAAAGAAAAATAAACACAAAGAGAGATACGTCTAGTCTTCTTCTTCTTCATCGACATCTTCCTCATCTTCTTTTTCATTATTTGCCTCCTCCTTTGCTGGAGTGCCTTGCTCCCCCTCAATTGGATTCTCCTCTTCAAAATTATGAGTACAAATATGAAGATTCATTTGTCCTTGGATGCTTTGAATGTCCAAATAGAGATGTTGCATCATATCTTTCATGATGTTAAAGGACCGCATTTGTAAGTCATAGAGACTTTACAAAAAGACATGTTGGGGTTGAGAAGGTTATGGTGGAGGCATGTCTTGGGTACTTGATCCTTCTCCTCCTATGAAGAGCCTTGCACATTTCCTTGTTGCTTCTTGGGTAGCAATACGTGTTCCATATTCCCCAAATGCATAGAAGAAGGTGTCTACCTCCTTGTAGGGCCTTGCAATTTAGGAGATATTGAATGTCCAAGAAGTTGTCGAATTGGGAGTGAGATAAGTGAGAAGAGAGCTATTTTCGCTTGTCATGAGATTGAGGTATTTGGCTAGGTAGGTTATTTATGCATGAAGAGAGATGGTACCTTTAGTAGTAGTGGCTATGAAATGAAATTTCTCAAGAAGACGATGAGTCGTTTCAATAGGCTTGTGGTGAATCGTGGCATAAAGGTAGAGAAGGTCTTCATGAGTGATTTTCTCATTACTTTCACTTCTTGCATTGATAGTGAAAGTGATGATACGGTGGAGGATGAAATGAATAAGGGTTTTGATATATTTGGCATTGGATTTTTTGTCAAGCCGAATTTCAAGAGAAATTTCTTTCCATAGATCAAGAGGATAAAGATGCATGGCTTGAGCATTTAGAATGCCTAGCTTTTTGAAACTGAAAGCATCCGCAAGTTGGTGCTTTGTCATTTCTTGTTGTTGGCTCTATAGTAGCTAAGATGATGCTTAGGGTCTTTGATGACTTGAAGAGTGGAGAGGAATTCGGTACTTAGTTCATCGTGTCCATCTTCAAGGGGAATCACGAAATTGGTCCACCCTATTTCTTCGAGAGCACCAACAACTTCATCTTTGACAATCAACTTCTCGAGATCATCTAAGTTGATGGTTCAATTGGAGATGAATTTCTTAGCGATGATATTAGCATCGTGTTTTTTCTCCTTCTTTGAGAATGCATTGAAGATGTCATTGTAAGAGGTAAAGTTGGATGAAGAATAGGCCACTCCCTTGCCTTTTGAGGCTCTAGATTTCAAAGTTCCAGTTTTGGGTGCCATTTGAGAGATGAAGAGAGTATGAATGATCAAAGATTTGGGGGGGAAAAGATTAGAGAGTGAGAATTTAGATGCAAAAGTGAAGAAAAAAGTTAGAAAAGGGGTATTTATAGTGTTTCAAAGGGTATGTTACCGTTTGAGGGGATTTAATAGGAGTTATGGCAGATTGAATATGATTGGTGGCAGTTTCAAAAAGCTGTCATCGTAGAAGTCCCGAGCGGGATTGGGGGGTTCCTGACTAGGAACCTTCCAACGATCAAAAAATTTTAAACTGTTGGGCATAACCCAAGGGGGACATATGCCTTCTCGAGCGTGCACGTTTAAAGAGGTGCAACGGTTGGATTATTTTCAAAATTTTCAACTGGAAAATAGGGGATCCCAAGCGGGATATGAAGAATTGCAACGGTCAATCTGAAGACAAAGAAGTCATGAGCGGGAGGGAAATATTGCAAGCGGGATGGATGTCCCGAGCGGGAATTATAAGTACTTAGAGAGAATTAAGAAAAGAAAGAAAATATGACTAAAGTACTCTAGTATGGCATATTATAGATTATCATCATGAATGATTTCTAATATTTTGAGTTTTTTAGCCTATTAAATTGAACTTCAATAGACCTAAAATTTTAACTTATGTAAACAAATGTTCATGAATCAAACAAGATGTATAACATTCATATTAACCAACTAAAGAGCATACAATTCACTTAAACATGTTCATGTATGGAAAAGCATGAATTAAGGCTTTAATACAATGTGCTCCCATCAAGTATATCAATCTCTCTTTTTATAAAGCAAATTCTTTCATCATTTAGGGGGTTAGTAAAAATATCCACCAATTGGTTGCTAGTATCAATAAATTCTAACACCATATCACCATTTTGGATATGATTTCTTAAAAAATGATATCTTATATCAATATATTTACACTTAGAATGTTGAATGGGATTCTTTGAAAGATTTATTGCACTAGTGTTATCACATTTTATGGGAATGTGATCAATCACTTGGCCATAATCCTTGAGTTGTTGTTTCATCCAAAGAACTTGAGTGCAACAAAAACCCGTTGCCACATATTCCGCTTCGGCGGTAAATAAAGCAACTGAAACTTGTTTCTTACTATACGGAGAAACTAGACATTCACCAATAAAGTGACAAGCTCTGGATGTGCTTTTTCTATCCAAAAGACTACCGGCATAGTCGGCATCCGAAAAGCCAATAATTTGAAATAATGTATTCCTAGGATAGCATAAGCCTAAATGCATAGTGCCATGAAGATATTTTAAAATCCTTTATACCGCATTCAAATGTGATTCTTTAGGACATGATTGAAATCTAGCATACAAGCATACATTATACATAATGTCAAGTTTAAAGGCAGTTAAATAGAGAAGTGAGCCAATCATACCTCTATAAAGCTTTTTATTAATAGGTTTACCCTTTTCATCTTTGTCTAATTTTGTTGATATGCTCATTGGAGTCTTGGCACTCTTGTACTCATCCATCCCAATTTTTTTTTATCAATTGCTTAGTGTACTTGGATTAGTTGATGAAAATGTCATCTTTGCTTTGCTTAATTTGAAGTCCAAGGAAGAATTTGAGCTCACCCATTATGCTCATTTCAAATTTCCTAGTTATATACTTAGCAAACTCTTTGTAAAGATTTTCATTAGTAGACCCAAAGATAATGTCATCAACATAAATTTGAGCAATGAGAGTGTCAAGCTTACTCTTTTTAATAAAAAGAGTTGTATCAACATGCCCTTTTGAAAATTCATTATCTTTAAGAAATGCACTAAGTCTTTCATACCAAGCTCTATGGACTTGCTTTAATCCATATAATGCCTTAGTGAGCTTATAGACATGGTTTGGAAAAAGCATGATCTTCAAAACTGGGAGGTTGCTCAACATAGACTTTCTCTGATATAAAACCATTTTAAAAAACACTTTTGACATCCAAATCAAAATAGATAACAATCGCCCTAAGGTTAACAAAAAATTTTAAAAAATAGCTTAGAATCTATACATATATATAAAGTTGGGTTCATTTTACTGTTCATTATTGTTCTAAGAATAGTGGACAAAATTGCTCATAATGAAAACAACGTCGTCTATATTTAACATTCCAAGTCTTCAGGAAATAATTGATTTGTTCAATGGGAAAATCACAATCAAATGCGCTGAAATTTTGAATAGTATCAACATTAAATGAAGATGTTGGCAACATTTAATTTGATTGTCAATATCAAAATAGAGAACAATCACTCTAAGGTTAACAAAAAATTTAAAAAAATTGCTCAGAGTCTATACATATATCTAAAGTTGAGTTCATTTTATTGTTCTTTATTGTTCTAAGAATAGTGGACTTCCAAAATTGCCCATAATAAAAACGACATCGTCTATATTTAAAATTTCAAATCTTCAAAAAATAATTGATTTATTTAATAAAAAAATTACAATCAAATAGGTTGAAATTTTGAACAGCATCTACACTAAATGAAGATGTTGACAAAGGTTAACAAAAAATTTTAAAAAACAGCTTAAAATCTATACATATATATAAAGTTGGGTTCATTTTACCGTTTATTATTGTTCTAAGAATAGTGGACTTTCAAAATTGCCCATAATGAAAACGTCGTCGTCTATATTGAAAATTCCAAGAAATGACACTCAACACGTTCCACGAAAAATTTTCTGCTGTTGGCATAGTTCCCCTAAGGCCCACCACCGATTATTTACTAAAAAATAAAAGAAATAATAAAAGAAAACTGTATTGTTTAAAATATCATAAGGTGCCCACTTTTACACCATAAACCACTAATAAATAGATACTAATTTTTAAATATATTAAAATTTCATGTTAAAAGAAGGCATGAAATAAAATACTTCATGATTTGAAATAAATAAATTTTGATAAATTAAAAATTATATGTCAATTTAATTTATTTTATAAATTAAACTAATAATAAAATAATTTATTTTTATCAAATTTCAAATTATTTCCTTTTTAAAAGATTTCGGCGAGTGTTACAAGATTTTGGTTCTCATTACTTTTAGACTAAAAATCTTCGATTTTTTTTTATCTTTTATTTAATTTTGTATTATGACCACTAAATTCCAACATTTGATTTAGATTTTTGTGTTTTGACTAGTTTAAAATTTTCAGTTTTATTGTAAATCAATAATAATAATAATAATAATAATAATAATAATAGAAAAAAATATTAAATAATATAAAATTGATTTTTATATTTTAAATAATATTAATATAAATTTATAACTTATCCAGTAAGAAAGCAGAAAAAAAACGTGATATTACCCTGCCTTAATCTCCAACTCGCGGAATTACCGTTTTAATTCTGTCCAATTCAGCGACCCGTCCTCTTCTAAATTGAAGTTAAAATCTAATGAAAATTTTGGTAGGCCAACACCAGTCATTTGAATAAAAAATTGTGCAGAAGATTTGGCCGTAACGTGGCCATTCATATCTCCAGCAATTTTGTGCCTATAAATAGGCTTTCCAAACAAGTATTTGAAGGCATATAAGCGGCAAAAGTAACGAGGGCTCACGAGAGGGGGAAAAAAAAAAGAGAGAGGTAGAGAGAGTGAATGAAGAAAAAGAAAAAAAAAAAAAAGCATTGTTAAATCCAAAGAGAAATTGTAATCTCTCATTTCTTTTAGAGAAGAATTTTCTAGCTTTATCCATAGTTTTTACGCTGATTTGTTTAGAAATTTTTCAAATTAAATCTGATTTATTCCAATTTTTTTTATTAGAAACATTTTTCTGTTTTCAGATTTTTTTTCATATCAACAATTTATATTGTAATTTAGCATAGATGAGCTATATAAGAGTTAAGTTTCACACCAATCAAATTTAAAATTTGTTATAAAAAAAATAGAGCACATATAAAATGATTATTTAATTCAAAGTAATACTTCATAGATTAATCTAACTAAATATATATAATACGTCGGATTTAAACTATTTAAATATAAAATAGATACACTACAACAAATATTATTGCATTTAGGGACGAATTCCTTTGGTTACCAAAATACTTTGGTCCCTAAATGACTGTTTTGCACTACCAAAAACTTAGAAGGAAAGCATTGAGGGACCAAATAAAGACCAAACTAAGGATGGAGTAGAGAATTACCCTATTATTTTATTATGACAAACCGGTTCTGTCCTCTATAATTAGGTTTATGCCTCCTTCTCCTACCTTATTATCTCAGATCTCTTATTCATTCGTCTGTCCTAATTCTTTAATTCGAATAGATCGATCTAACTCCTAAGTATGGTTATACTGTGTTTGTGACTTAGGAGCAGCTCTCATTACCTCATCTCTTTTTTGCTTCAGATCTGCGGATTTTGTAGTTCAGATCTATCATGGTACGTGCAGTTTTTTTTATTTTGTTTTAAGATTATCCATAGATCTCAAGATTCTCTGTTTATGTTTGAAAGGTCAGTTTTTACATATGCATTCTCGCACAATACTGCACTTTCCTCTCTTTCACTCTCTCTGTCTCTCTCTCTCTGGAAAGCTGATTTTCTCATCTGAATTTTGCTCTTCTATCTCTCTTTTGATTACTTAAATTGATCAATTTGTCTCTGCAAATTGAAAGTATAAATGGTTTTCCCTGGTAATTGCTTCTTTCTTTTTTACTTGGTGTAAAATTTTATTCTGGTATTCTATTTTCTGTTCTTTCATTTCAGTGCACTTTTGAAAGCATTTCTTGATTATGAGTTTCAGTGGTTATTTTGCTTTGTTTTCTACACAGAGAGAGAGAGAGATACTACTTTTGCTCCTACTATACTATCTACTGCATAGAAATTGTTAAGTGAGATTTTTCTTAAGGTTTGTTTTTAACCTTGAATGCACAGGTAATTAGATACTTACATTATGCTCTGAATAGCATTGGACTCTGTCCATCATTGGCCACTTACATCTGGTTTGATATATTTATTGGTTGAATTCCTCTGATTCTTGCTACTTTTCAGTGTCATACACAGTCAAACAATAGATTTTCTGAACATTTGTTGCACTGCATTCATCATTTTATATCCTCTGGGAGTTGCTGCTGGAGAAAGTGAGTCCAATATTTCTCTTATTTATAGTCTATGTTATTTGAATATATTCTTTGGACAACTATACATTAAAATCCGTCCACCAACATCAGCTTTATTTTTTTCTTTTTCTTGTTAGCTTTCTTTCCTTCTTTTCCTTTTTGTTTCATTTGCTTGTGGTCTTCAGAAGGTACTTAATTTTATATAACTTTAATGATCAACCAAGCTTAAACCTTTCTTCACCTATTGGTTTATGATGAGAAATTTGTTTCTCAAATTAACAAAATATAACTTAAAATTTCAAACTGAAACATTGATATTTCTCTTTTCTCTCTCTTTCTCCCCCTCTACTCAATATGACTATTTAACTGTTTTGATTACCAATGTTCCATTTGATTGTACTTACTCTGAGACCTACAAATAGTACAAATAATCTGAGACCTAAAAAATAAATTAATGAATAAATTTCTATGATTGTTAATTCTTTCAGTTCTTGTTTCTCGTTAATTTCTGTGTGCACTCTCATTGACTGCACTCTTCACCACCACCACAACCACCAACTTTTTTCCTTCCTTTGTGTATTGCTTTTTCCTATCATTTCTTTTCTCTATTACTTCCATGTTCCATTCCTATCTTGCATTTTTAGAATTCAGAATAATAAATTGTTGCCATGGATTGGATTGGAACTGTAGTGTCTAACTGGGCGGAGGTTTGTCACTTGCCAATTCCTCTCTACAGATCTTTAAGGTTTTGAAAGTGGGTCAATACTTTTTAAAAGTATAGTCAGCAACATTTTTCTAATTGTGAGTTTTAACGCTTGTTGATAAAGAATATCTAAAAATGTTTTAGCATATGGATTGGTACAATACTACAATTATCCAGTTTATCAATTCAAATTTAGCTCTACTACCTCTGTTATTAGCGATATTAGAAGAATGTTAACATAAGTTACTGTGGTGGGGGATGTCAGTTAAGTTCTAGAATCTCTAAAAGGGGAATGTTAACATTAGATACTCTAGTAGGGGGAAACTAATTGTTGATCAAAAATTTTTTGGAGCCATTTGGTCCTGTGTTTAGCCATAGTGATTTGTTGTCATGTGCTTTGTTTATTTGTTCATTGCAAGATATGTGTTGTTCAAGTTACTCTATAAATTTAACTAAAGATATTTATCTTGTAGGTTATGTATGGGACAATCATGATAATTTTTTGGTACATCTTATACTTCTTGGTATAAAAAGAACTGTTGGAGTACATTTTGTGAAAAAATCTTGCTGTAATTCTACTTCAAGACACTGACCTAATTTTACTAGGACATTTAAGAGTGCAACTAAGTTTTCTTTTATTACAAAGCTTGATGATAATGATATGGAATACTTGTTATGCTAATATGATGTCTTTATATTTAGTAATTTTCTATTGTTCTCTTTGTTTACGTTTTACAATGTGAATGCATTGATGCTTTTGATAGTAATGTAAAAGAATATATGTTAGAGAAAGCAAAAAAAATAATATAAATCAATTAATAAATAAATATATATACCTTTTTGCGACAAACATTTTTAAGATATTGTCACCAAAAGCCAAACAAACGAATTGATTACTGGATAATTTCAAACGGAGAACAACTTTCGTCCCTAAAAACTGAACCATTTAGGGACGAAATATAATATTGTCCCCAAAACATTGAATTATTCGCGACGATTGACAGATTAGAAATTTTTGATGGTTTTTGCATTTATAGTGACCAAATATTCGTCGCCTATTGTTAACATATTTAAGAACAAAAACCAATTCCGTCGCGACTAGGCACACTTTTAGGGACGAAATCCAGATTTTGCCTATCATTATCTTTAGCGACGGAATTTCCGCGACGAATCTGGGGACTAAATGATTTGGTCCTAAATAGTTTGGGCGACGAAATAACAATGTTTAGGGACGAAAATTGTCGTCCCTAATACATTATTTAGTTGTAGTAAATTAAACTATGTATTATTTTTATATAAAAATTTATATTGGATCTTCTAAAAAAATCTATATTGGATATATATTAATTTTATTGATTATGTTGAAATCAATTCAAATATAGTCGATTAATTGTAGGTACATAACACGAAAATTATGACAATAAATTAAAAAAAATGAAAGGTAGAATAGTAAGCAATTGATTTTGCAAAAAGTTTGATTTCATATTAATTAGATTCAAAAGTTAATTTTGAAATAAACTGATGATTAAAAACTTAAAAATTAAATAGATATTTAGACCAATTTATATTTAAATTTGTTTAGATCAAAGCACACTTCATCGAAAAAAAATTGATTGATTGTATGACAACAATCTTGCAAGTTTATAAAATAAATTTTACATACTTTTAAATTTGTTAAATAATTGTGCAATCATTATTAATCATTTAATTGTGATGTTTTAGAATTTCTAACTTATAATCATTGCTCACAAATCTCGCTATCCAAAGCTCTTGTTGTTTCTT
The DNA here is from genome assembly GCA_949630135.1 of Balakata baccata. Classification (NCBI taxonomy): domain Eukaryota; kingdom Viridiplantae; phylum Streptophyta; class Magnoliopsida; order Malpighiales; family Euphorbiaceae; genus Balakata; species Balakata baccata. Next base: position 79,045 of record CATIWF010058694.1, on the reverse strand, counting down.
TACTTGCATATAACACTTTATTACCAGTTGCATAATATGTAAACTTTATTAACACTTTATCGAAAAAAAATGGGTATTAGAAATCTATTTTTACATTCCGGATTCCGGATTTAAATTTCTAGCACTTTTTGGCCCCCTTACTTAAGGTACCCGACTCTGCTAAAAATACAAGATAGCAAAATAATTTTACCATTTAAAAAATAAAAGTTCTTAAATTTTGAATTCATATATGAATTTTATCAATTTATTGATAATAAACTTTAATTTAGTTTAAATTAATTTCACAAAATTGATTCTTTAAAAGTTACAAACAAATTTTCACTCGTACCAAACTCGTAAAATTTAGAATTCTAGATAAATTCTACAATACCAAGTAGGGTGTAAAAGTTACATTTCATAATTGAATTTAATTTAATAAATAAAAAAAGTAAAGTAAATTTAATTTAATTTATTCTATTTTACTCTAATTTATTTTCCATTATTTGTTTGGATGTAATAGAAAGTAAAAATGAGAAATCTAACATAATTTCTTCATTATTCAACTTGACTGATTTCATTCGACTAATTTCTGAAATCAAATTGCTCCTGAGTGAAGTGAGGGAAAACACTGGAAAAATAAAAAGATAATAAAGAAGCTTTCAGGCAGTGCTCTCGGACTTCGGAGGGATTTGTAAAAGTATATAGATTTTAATAAAACCCATGATGAATTCTGTGGTGGAAGACATTTCTGCTTGTTTCTATTTGTAAAGACAAAGATGCTAACAAAAGTGACTGCTAGATTATAGTTATTCCATAAATAGAACAACTTGGACTAAAAACCGATGAAGCGAGCAAAATGGCCAAAAAGAAAAAAATACAGGTGGCTGGATAGTGTTTGCGTTCTGTTTGTAAAGATAGAGACGTTAACAAAGTGACTGTTAGTTTGTAGTTATAAGCATTTGGTCATCCTAAAAGATAGTAGGTCAAAGAGTCCTGATTAAGCTCATCATGACTAAAGCAATAAAATAATAAACACCAAGAAACCCACCTCATGTTGAGATCTAAAGACTTTATTTTAACTTATTATCACAATATTGATCATGTTTCAGTTTCATTCATACAAAACTTTGTAGGCTCACTCCTGCTCCTTTTCTTGTTCGTTCTCTATACACAAGTTTAGAGTCTAGTTATTCACAACATACAATTTCTTCACATAAGCATACCTTAGTTTTTCAACTTCAGCCAAAAGACTGGAATTTTGATCACAAGCTTCAGCCAGTAATTCAAATCTTTTCTCAGAATCGCTGCTCTGAAATGAAGAACCTTCCTCTTGAGGAAAGTGAGCTGAAGATGGCCTGCAATACTGTATGAGTTCCAACATCATCCCCTGTCGAAAGCAAAGGTTAAGCAGATTAATTAAACCATTTGCAAAGCAAATGGACATGAAACAGGGTCTGTTATTGTCCAGATCAATGCTTGAAAACTCATCTGCAGACAATTTCAACTATCACCATTAGACCAATAATTTATTTAGAAAGATAGCTCTATGTCCGACTGGCTGTTCCATTCACTCAATGAATCCTCAACATGATATGTTTCCCACACAAATACTATCTACTCTCATACCGTTGGTGATTCATATGACTACAGTTTACTATTCTTATATTGGTTGGAAGAAGAAATGCCGCAATTAATTAACTAGTCCCAAAATCCCACCTTAGTTAACCCACTGCATTATTCAAGTTCTCTTAACAACTTGTTCTTTTGATAAATTAATAAACATCATGAGATAGGGTTCTTTAAGCCAAAGAACCAGTAATTTCTTTCGTTTTGTTTTAGGAAACAGAATTCCACATGTATTGCTAAACATAATTACTGCGTAGAATTCAATTAAATCCAAGTAAACATAATATTTGAAACTCATGCATAATATATAAATACACCCATAAAGTTCATCAAAAATGCAATTTGCATACCCGAACTTTCAAAGTTACCTATTGCACACCTTAGGTTGTCAAAAGTATAACATTTACACCCCTATGGAACACATGACAGCAAGTAAGAGAGTGTAAGAAAATTTTTTTCCCGATGTGTCTCATATCTTTGCCACGTTTCCTTATAAAGGTGTAAATATTACACTTTTACAACTTGAAGTGTGCAACAAGTGACTTTCAATGTTAAGGTGTGCAAACAACATTTTTGTACAAGTTCAAGGGTGTGTTTATATTTTATATACCCATTTATGTCCTAAAAATGCCATTAACATATAGACAGATTATAAGGGTAGCCTGCCTGACAATAAAAATGTGAAAATTATAAAATTTTTGGGGTTCTAGAAAAAGAGTTTTTTTGTTGTTTTTTGCATTTTAAGGAATTGGTTAGTCATCCATTAACAAGTACACGTAGAGAAATGTTGATTTGGTTGTTGGAGAGGTGAACAAGAAGAAATTCCAAAATGCAAGTTTGGTAAATTTAGAGCTTAAATAGGTTTTCTACTAGCTACAAGAAGTGATGCTATGCAAAATTGTCACCCTTCCAAAGAAACCATAACTGGAACACTATACAATAGTTCAGATTTTTTTTCCTAGTTTATTTCCCCCGACTTTCATCAAAATCAGTTTAAAGCAACATATATTCATGTAATAGGAACAAAGTATACCAGAATATGACACATTTTGACAACTATAGGTAGCAGATTATCGAATTAAAAGGTAACAGAAGGATAAAAAAAACATCACAATGTAACAATAAAAGCTAACATGTAATGGAGAAAACAATCCTAAAAAGAAAGAAACAAAACAGAGGAAGAAAGAGCTTAATTATCAGGATGACTTAACCCCCAAGAAACTGTGATAGTGTTCCATGTGCACAGTCAAGGAAGTCAATCCCGGTTGTAAACAAGAATGAAGGAAAAAAAAAAACCAACAACAACTGCAGCACAGATATAAATGGTAAAAGAGAAGAGAAAATAGAAACAGTTTTTGGAAGGTAAAAATCACAGAGTTCGTACAAAAATAACAGTAGTCAAAGCTCTGAAGTTGTCATAATTTTAATAGATTTACAGTAGTGATTCTTCAAACTTTCTTCCTTCAGTTCAGTTATGATTTTCAGTGATATATATATAATGCATTCTTTAGCTCCTGAACTTGTCAAAATTATTTTATTCAGCCCCTCAACATTTTTCAATTGATCCCTAAAACTTCCAATTTTTGTCCTATTAAGACTCTAGACTTCTGATTTTTGTTCTGTTGTTGAGGACTTATTTGACAGAACATAATAGCATCTATTAATGATAAAGATTAGAAGAAGAGAGAAAGAGAAGAGAAAAATAAAGTGAAGTCTGAATGTATCAGCTTGATTATTCCCTCACTAATTCACAGCCTAATCACTGATTCTAAAGCCTGAGTGTAAGATTACTGCTTATACACCTAGCATAATCACTAGGATAGTAGGATCATGCCTAGAATCAAGTATATCTTAACAATTACAAATGTGTGAGTGGCACTCGAAGCCTGAAAAATGCATATGTTAGGGCCTAAATAGAATGAATGTTGAAAGTTAAAATTCAGTTGAGGGGTTTAACAGGACAATACAACTGTGACAAGTTCAGGGACCAAAGAATGCATTGTTCCTACAAACAAAGCACATACACTTGCGCATGAACTCTCCTGAAAATACAAGCCAAAATAGTGATCCAGCTATGCCTAACTCTACAGTGCACTGTAGGATGTCATGTACCATGTTCTGCACCTGTACCGTGCACCATATTTAACCACATTCTAGGTAACACTGGAAGAGAGTGAAAACAGTAGCAGATGGAATAAAAACCCTTTTGAGAAATTCAGATATGCACAAATTTTTTTCTTTGTAAAAAATATTATTCTCAGTTCAAGCTGCTAGGTGAAGGGTTTCGGGGGTCTCTTGAATAGAAAGTTGAATTAAGTTTTTGAGTTTTCGCCTATCAAGTCCTATAGGCCTGATAAGGGAAGAATTGATTGAATCAAATCATACTGATTTCCTTTTTTCAGGAATATTTGTGGTTCACCCAACCATGTAGTTTTGAATTGCAAGGGTGGGGAATCAGATCAAACTATATAATTCAAATGAACAATATGATTTTAACAGTGATGCTCCGATATGCTAATGTTATAATTTTCTAAGTCAAAGGACAAACAACTGCACACTCAAAGGTCTTAGTGCAAAATTCCAAGAAATACTGATATTGTAACCAAGCCAAAATAGGAAACCGTTGTATACCTCATGTTTGTGCTTCTGTGAATAATCTCGCAAAAGAGATTTTACAAGCTTATTTTGTAGTGACATCTTATGACAATCATGGACAAGGAAAATGAAAGAACAAAGGTGGTGCAAAACCAGAGTGTATGCCAATGATCCTCGAGCTGCGGCTCTATCAAGTGCACCAGAAACCCATGACTTCACATAAGCTTCCAAAATACCTTCATTATCCTGGAAAAGGAATAAATCTTTTATAAATAGAAGGATTTTTTCTTAGTTCTCAGATCTATATCCAATATTAAATAATGATCTGCACTGAATCCTTTGAGAAACTAAGTAAAACTTTATAATTTGTACCAAATATTAAAACTTCCTTGGCCAGGCCAAACCATTAGAAACAGAAGCACCATATTCAGAGATTAACTTCATTTTCAAATATTATTTGGAAATGAAACAGATCAATTACTTTCCTTTCTCATTATTTTTTTTCAGCAGCAAGAAACTTCATAATAGCATACAAAGACAGGATCTGCTCAAGAGAATAAGCTACAGAAAAAGATGCAAAGTGGAATCCCAAGAAAGTACTTTGCACTGCAGATTATAAGACAAATTTAATTTACAAAGGTTTGAATATTCTATGAAAAGTACCTCAATAGGTTCAAGATACCCTTCTGCCTCACCAATGCATTTCTCCAGGGATGGCAGAATTTCAAGAACATGAGCATTAGATAGTGCATTCCAGGCAGAAAGTCTCACAGCTGCTTCAGTGCAACGATGTAGATATACTGACACCTGACGACCAAAAATCATATCACCATAAGATACAGCAGCAAATTGCTCCACAAGTGTCTCAAGAAACGTAGTGTAATTCTCATGAATCACTGATTGAAACCTTAAAAACTCCAAATTATATTTCTTCTCAGTTTCCAGTAATAAATTTACATCTCTGTCCAAGGAGCACGTGGAAATTTTACTGAATCTCGCTTCATCAAGAAGCTGACTATAGATGTCTTGTAAACCTTCATAAACATCTCTACTCTTATTATCATCAAGCACATCCATTCCAGAAAGTAATATAACTGACAAAGAATGCAATTTCCAAACCAGAGGAATATTCTGAATCGGTGGGTGGATATCAGTAGATAGGAAAATCGACATAGCTTCCACTGCTAGTAGAAAGAAAAGTCCACCTTTAGCAACTTCTACTATTTCACTGAGGTCTTGCACTTGAATTGGTATTTCAGAAGCACCTGGAAGAACAGCATGTTTATGATCAGAGATGACTGAGATTGGACTCAGGAACCAATGCAAGGGAAGTGGCAATCTCTGGTGAGCCCACTCTGCAGTCAAAGAAGTGCAGTGACCTTGACTTGTCATATTTGATGTGTCCAAGTCCTCATGTATGGTGTCTAAAGAAACACTACCTTTCTTAAAAGTTGTGTTGCCGGAAGAATTATTTTCCTCTGTGGCTTTCAATTTCTTCTTGACAGACAACCATTTATTTTTAAAGTGAGAAGCTAATCTCTCACTGAAGAGCAAGTAGTCTTCTTCTTTATATTCCCATTTAAAAGGTTTTGCCCTCTTATTCAATTGGAGATATCGCCGGACACACAAGTCAAGACACTTAAGAATAGGGACTTGGAACAAAATGTCCAAAGCCTTCTCCATTTTAACCCTATCCCTTGTGCCAAAAACTAAACAAGCTTCTAAGATAGAATTAACCCTGTGCACAGAAGAGGCCATCTCCTCATCTGTCAATGACTCTGTGCCAGATACCACCTGGAAAATTTCAAGCAAGTAAACTATTAATCCTGCATCTATTTGAGCTAAAAAAACAGTTGTTGACCAAAATCCTCCACCAGAAGCACCCCAGCCAAGTCCCACCCCTGGAGCAGGTCCTCCTCTACCAAAAGTCTCAATGGACTGCATAAAGTGCCACTCGGATCCTATCAACTTCATGAAAACATTGAGCACACATCTCCAGTCACCCAGAGATCTTTTCAGTAGCCCATCGTCAGGTATACTTCCTTCTCTTGAGAAACTATTTCCTTGGGATGGAGGGCTAGAAATGCTGTTCCTTGCCATACTGATCAAGTTATCAGTTGCAGTTATAAGACAAAGAAGCCCATGAAGACAACATACAGCAGCTAATGATGATTCATGCATACTTTGCTGTCTCAAACAAAGCAGTTCTGCAATTAAGGTACCATCTGCATCAGAATCCTCTTGTCCTTCTGCCCTATTGAAACTTAAAATTTGGTTTTTAGTAAGTTCAAGCCCAATCTTAGGAACAAACTCTGGCAACCCTGGAACATGTCTGCCACTTCCTTGGGAATTTGATGTTTCCTCGGGGTTCACTCTTTCAAGCAATGCAGCAAGTAGATGCATAACAGCAGAAAAAACCCATAACAACGAGCTAAGAGATGAATCTTGAAAAACAAAGTCACTCCTTATTCCTTTTATCCTCTCAAAGTATTTAGAAACATGAGGATCCTTCCTTGAAGCTAACCACTTCAAGGCTAAATCAACCATTGGAGGAACAAAACTCCAAGACCATGTTTCCAGTCCATCACCAGCATAATCTGAGACTTGATGGCTTGGATGCTTCTGTGAATAGAAGCTAGGAAGTTTTCTAGCCAAGGCTTCCAGGACAAGATATGACTCCCGAGAGAGAGAAAGAAATTCATCAAGAATATTGTTCTCCTGAAGTTTCTCGAATGTAGGTGGATGCAGCCACAAGCACAAGGCAGGGAAAATATCTGAAAAGTAAGATATACAGAAACCATAACTGATACAGACCCTCCAGAAACGTAGTTGTTCAACCATCAAAGCCGATGAAAGTTTACAGTTTTCCTCCCCAGATTTTAACCAATAGTCAAGGGAGGAAGTATAACCAAAAAGATGCTGGGTCATGGCCTGAAAAAAACCAATCTGGATGAACTCCACACAATAATTCTTTTCAGATTGCGCCAATACCTGTTTTATGCCAAAACACAACACTGATATAATAATCCTTGATGAAGTGCCAGAATGATATACTTACTAAACACATAAGAAATTCCAACCTTCAGAAGGGTAACAGATTTTATCTTAGACAAATGAATTTCAGTGGTATCTCCGGCAGTGAATTTGAGGACAATTGTATGGAGGAGCCCTGGGCACTTCATAATTGCATTTGCACATGTTGGGGAATGCCTAGCTATTCCAATAAGTATAGAAATTATGCACTCTTCAAAAGCCGCATTAGAGCCAGCCTGAAACCATACATACAAACACATGGGGAAACTACAAATTCAAATGTAGTAAGCTCAGATGCGAGAAATTTTCCTTTTGGAACCAAACCAACCACTATTACAATCAGATCACAGAGCAACTAAATAAAAAACAAAATTATTTTAATTTATTTCTCGCATGTTATTTATTGATAACATCAGCAGCTTCAATATTCTGAAACACCCCTGATTCCTCCTCTCCTGCCTCAGACACAACAAAGAAAAACATGTCCACAGACTACCTTCTAAGAATAGTTTTTAATGTGTATCAAAAAGTTTCACATTAGCATCCAGCCAACAATTAATCAAAAGACGGGAAGCAGTAAATTGTACAGCATAGGGCACAGTGATTATACAAATTTTACTCTTTCAATTATTAAGTATTCTACAACTCCTATTCGTCAAACTTGATATGTATATTTCTCCGTAGTATATATATTAGGACCTAATGAAGCTATCCATGTTATTGTGCCCAGATATTCAGATTTTTCATGTCCAGCACATAATGCCCATACCCTGATTACTATAAACATTTTCTCAACTCCTTTTTAAATAGAAAACTTTTCAGCCAAATTGTCAACAATCTCACTCAAGTAATCAATTACACCAGCTAGTCTTGCAGGACCACCAAAATGTGGTAAAGGTGGAGAAAGAAGAGCATGTTAAGTAGCCTGTTCCCATATCTCAGAAGTTATTCAGCAATTATGAGAAAGTCTGAAGGCATCACAGCACCTAACCTAATTCAATATTATATTAATGTCCATGCATTAATGCTTACCTCCAAAAGATATCGCATCCTATCAAGGATTCCCATCCTAACTAAACCAGCAGCAAAATCTTGACCAGCAACAACAATGTCATCCTTAATCGTATGTACTCCTTCAGTCTCATCATCAATGACATCCTCAAAATAAGTTAGAATATTAGAAGGTTTAGCACTGTACTTCCAAAAGCCACCGTGGAGGAAACCATCATCCATCTCTGGCTTGCTTCGGAATACAGGGGCAGTGAAGATAGCCATTGCATGAAGTGGAATTTTCTAGAAGCACCACATATTAGACAAAAGTCAATTAATGCAAACATAAAAGGAAAAAAATTCAAAAACAAAATTTTACCTCTGAGATATTAAAGAAATTGTCGTTCAACTCACAACTAAGTGTACTCTGTATCACTTTTGCACAAGCTAAAACAACTGAACTATGGTTATCATCAAGACACATCCTACAAATCAATAAAATGGATATTTGATTGCCCCATCATGTTGCAAATAAAGAATAATAGAAGAATAAAAAAAGAAGGTTCAGATGATGCAGTCATGAACAAAAAGACAATGCAATCAGCAAAAAGAAGCATTCAGATGAAATTCACCTCAATGGCAAAACAAGCTCAGGTTCTGGGCCAAGCGCATAAGCCCAAATTGCCTCCCAATCAATTAACTTGTTAGGTAGATTAGCATTTATCATGGTACATCCAACTTGGTTCCGTTGAATGTTTTGCATCACTTTATCAAGCACAGATGCAAGAAGATGCAATGCAAGAGCTCGCTGTCCTGGAATCTGTAACAAATTAAATTAGTACACAAGGATACACAACAAGAATATGGTACAAGTACATGTAACAAGAGAGGGCCACAACCTTCAGTGCACACTAGTACGCATACAAAAAGTGGTAACCATGTATTGACAACTCATGTCATAAACTTCACCAAACACAAAATCACAAAAACTTAAAGAACGTGTCATTCGATGTACACAAAGTCAAAGAATCCCATCAAATATTTACCTTTACTTGATTGAAAATAATTAAGGAACAAGGTTTCATCTTAACTAACCACACTTCTAGTGAGTTGTATAGCTTCTTTGATTGTGTAACCGACTGCAGCAGGATCTCCCTCAGTTCGTAAAATGTCACGCTCAGTAACATATACAGCTGTATCCCCACTGTCAGTGGATATACCACCTGAAATACAAAGAGAATTGCTCAATTTCATAACAAGGAATTTTCTTGTCCTCTTGAATAACAAGACTGCATTTAGAAGTATATTTCATTACCAAAGAGTAACGAGGCTAATCAAAATAATATCTTATGTGCTAGTTATTCCACAGCTTTTACTCAGAATGGAAAAAGAAATTAGATAGTGTTACTTCTTTAGGGAACAATATTTTGAAATCTAAGTCACTTCGAAAGCAAGAATGTAGCTGGAATGTTCATAAACATATGAAAATCTAAGCAAAAATGGAGCAATGGTAATAGTCTGCTCTGAAAGCCAACACATAGCAGGATTCTTCATCTATTTGTGGAATAGCACAAAAGAAATAATCTTAGTGTTCATTCACAAAGTATGAGCATAATTAAGCTCCAAAGCTTGCTACTACCTCCATGGAACATCATCTTTCTCTTTAGTACCTCTGATATATGTGCAAACATCATCTCTCATTAGTCTGTTATGATCCCACTTGCAAGGTATGGGACTTGAATCCCACATCGGAAAACTAAAAAAGTGATGTAGGGTTTATATGAACTTAGGGGTCTCCTACCTCTTAAGCTAGCTTTTGAGATGTGGTTCTCCCTAACTTCATATCAAATGGTATCAGAGTCATCCATCATGTCTCCCAATGCAATCGTGCTGCACAAATACTGACACCGGCATAGCAGTGTTCGCCCGGTACAAGGAAAGACCTAGTGCACAGCTGGCCCGCTTAGGCGCCGGGCTGTGGAGCATAGTGGATTGTTATGATCCCACTTGCAAAGTATGAGATTTGAATCCCACATCGGAAAACTAAGAAAGTGATACAATATTGCATGATGACTTATAATTCACATTCATTTGAAACCGCAGGCAATAGTGGTCAACTAGCTCAATGTTCAGTTATTATACAATCTAGACAGATCACCAATACCAATATTCAAAGCACCAAAAGCTAAATGTTGTATGTCCATATGAGTGTGAAAAGGAAAATGAAAATGTAGAAAAGGCCAGAAGTTATTATGGAAGAAAGAGGAAATGCTAAGCCTTACCAATCTCCATATCATCTGTGATAATACTCCCCTGCAAAGAAAATCTCAATCTCCTAACAGCTTCTACTCTCTCACTCCATCTATTCCATAAATTGCCATCAGCTGAGCCTAAATCCTGCACCATGACTTTATTTGGCCCACTCTGTGATTCTGTGGAGGTAATTGTTATCATGTCTGAGTTATCACTCCCTACATATGGAGAAACATTTGGGTTTTTAACCGATTGATTCTCAATAGTAGGACATAGTTCACCATTGATAACTTCTTCCGAACTTGAGAGATTTTGCTGCTTCAATTTTTTCTGGCCCCATTTCTTCAGTAAGTTTACCAATTTAGGGTCCATCTTCTCCATGATTTCAGCCTGCGCTTCTGCTATCTCTTCTGACGACATACTTTTTAACCGTGCTCGATTCTCAGCATCAATCTCACTCTCAAGAGACAAGGATGCTTGTTCGATTTTGAAGTTGTTTAAACTAGAGCTAGAAACCATAGTTGAAGGTTTCTGCTCTCTATTACTTTGCATCTCTGCTAATGCTGGATCCATATTATCCATTTCCTCAAGGTCAAAGTTCACCTTTGCAATACCATTACAGGGCATGTTTTTGGTTGATCCTGCTTCACTTTTAAAGAGATTAGAGCTTGCATCTCCAATATTTTCCTGAACATGCAATTGACAAGAGTTATATATTTCCATATCTGCGGCTGAAGTAAGAGAAACAACATCCAAATCGCTAGACATAACCTCTACCGTTTTTGTTAGTCGCATATTAGAGTCATGCACTATATCCACTTCCATTGGAGTGTTATCATCCAGAAAGGATGACATATTTTTCTTGTCCATGTTATTGACTGTTGCTTCACCTTTCTCTTGTTTTCCTATCTTCATCAACCTTTGCCTATTTCCTTCCATCTTATCAGTCTCCAACACATTATCACTTGGAATTAGCTCTCTCCACTGACTTAGATTCAAGTCCTTTTTCTGTTTCCTCTGTACTGGATTAGCAAAAGCTGATATTGGGTCAAAGTCAGTCAAATCGGTATCTTCATCATCATCATCATCATCAATATCCTCGTCAGCAACACTCTTATTCCGCATTGGAACCCAGTGCTGGGAATATAATAAGAACACCAGTTCAATTCATCAACTCTTGCAGCTAACAACATTTAAGTTTATCAACAACCAAGTAAAACAGGCAAAATTTAGAAATAACTTGATTAGGAGTCTCAAAACAAAGCTAGATGATTGTCCTAATCACGTATTTTTCATTTATTTTCCTAAATTACTTAAATTTATAAAAAAGATAAAAAGGCAAAATGTTGCTTTAAAGAAAGGCAATGGTGAACAGACGAACAGAAAATCAATAACTCCACAAATTTGTACATTTTATAAGCAATCAAACTACTGAATAATGGCTTCTAAAACTTAATATATATTCTTGTAACTTGATATTGTTATTCAATTGAAATAAAAGGACCAACTGATGATGACAGTAAAGAATGAGCATAGAGTAGCTTACAGGGCCATGGGACCGGTGACGAGCCGGGGGGAAAGGTAAAACAGTGACTTTTGGCGGAAGAATAGAATTGTTTCGTAGGTTTTCTGAAACACCCTTTTCGATAATGCTACCAATTAAGAGGGAAGAATCTTCCCCACTAATTTGCAGGTTGTTGGCGCCAAAAGTCTTTTGAGCTGAACTGGAAGAGATAGGATAGTTTGCTTGAGTAGAACTCCGCTTATTCTTCTTCTCCATTAGGGGTTCAGTTTCTTGAATGCAGAAAATTAGAGTAAAAGTGTGAGAGAGGGAAGTATCTGTAGTGGCGACGATGGAGACTAGGGTCGTATAAACTGTGTTGACGATGCGCTGCAACGCCGGGGTAGTCGTCTGACCAAACTCAAAATTTTGGTTCTTCGAGGAAAATTTGCAACAATAACTCGGAAAAGTAGAGCTGAAATTTGTGACACCGATTAAACCACTTCAAAACGTACGGACGGATGTGAATTTCGTGTTAACACCATTAAAATATAGAAAAAATGTGTCATAAACGTACATAATATATTTAAATAAAATTAAAAATATATAAAAATTTTAATTAGTTTAAAGTCAAATTATATAAAATATTTAAATATATATTATAATATTTATATATAATAAAATATAATATATTATATTAAAATTAATTGTATTAACTATTATTTTTATAATTCTATTAATATTCGTATATAATTGTTTGTATACGTATATAGATATATTTAATTAATTGCGTTTAATAGTTTCGTATCATATAAAAGCAATACAACGTAAGATATTATACAAAATAGGACAAAAAACAAAATAAGATATGATATGATTAGACACGACACAAATTACCAAATCTACAGAAAAATTTTCATATTTGAAAAATAACTCCTATTAAAATGCAATATTTTATAATTATTGGAAATATGGAGCACCAAGAAGGGGGGTTGTTGGAAATTTTTGGTTTAATAGATTTCTTTGAGTGTTTGAACAATATGCAAATAAAACATAAAAAGTAAAGGAAAAAGAGAAGATTGCACACAATGATTTATAGAGGTTCGAGTGTTAACAAATCCTAATTATCTCCCCAACCACAATTGGGAGTTCTACTATCTCAACTTGATATTACAAGAAAGTTTATTAGCTAACTTACAACTAGAGAGTTTTCATAACTCACCCACAATTAAGTGTTTTTTCAAGACTCACACTGAACCCAAATCTATTGTGTTTTAATGGCTCACACAACAACTAATTCCTTGTGTTTTGAACAGGTTCATACACAACCCAAACAAGAGTTTTTCTCACTAGTATCACTCTTACAGCCTATACCTAAGTGTTTAAGGTTAACACTTCAACTTTTTTTACAAAAGAGATAAGAATTAAAATTGTAAAAGTTTTGGCATACTTAAAATCAAGCTCTCATGTTCTAAGGCCTTTTGGAGATCTATTTATAGTGCTTACCTTTCAATTACCTGTTACATATAGTATCAAAACTATTTCTAACGTTCAAAAAAAATATTGACTAAAAGTTGTCTGACATAGACAGTTTCTTGGTTGGAAAACCATGTTTTCCGATCGGAAAATTCATATATCTGTTGGAGCCTTATATGTTGCAACATTAGATTTGTCCTTTTCTTCAATGGCTCTTTAATGACTAGTTTCAGTCAAATGTTCCGATCGGAAATTTATCTGTCTCGGTTTACATTTGCTATTGGAACTTTGAAACATTAGAATGCAATATTTTTCCAATCAGAACATATATTGTCTCGGTCTATACTTGAGTCCCGGTTGGGAGTTATGTGTCTTCAGGAAATATTTGATTTGTTCAATAAGCAAATCAAATCCAATTGACTTGAAACTTTGTATACTATCAAAACAATATTTGATGAAGATATTAGTAACATTTTATTTAATTGTCAAAATCAAAATAGAAATCAATCACTCTAAGGTTAACAATAATTAAAAAATAAATATAAAACCAGTAAAATTATTCAATTGTCTATATTATAAGTAACTGAAAACACTCTAAAACTATTAGAACCCCAAATTCATTTCATGCATTTCATTACACTTCTCCTTTAATTTATCAGTTTGTATTCATAAAGATTTGATAGGTTCCAGATATACTACCATTAATTCATAGAACATTTTTGTAATACCTACTTACTCTTTTGAATATCAATCAGGTAAGTTGATATCAATTTTGAAATGTACAATGTTACCTCATATATAAATACATGCAAACTCATTTCTTATTAAACACATTAGTAATATATATATATATATATATATATATATATATAAAACCTCCAAATTTTCAATTTTCTAGCTTTTATATTTACATTGCTAAAATATTTACAATGGCTCACACAAAATGCATCCTTAACAACTATTTATAATTAAAAGAGAACAAAAAATAAAAACCAACCCTGTCTTGGTGGATACTACTGTTGTTTCTTTACATATGTAGGGCCCACAGATACGGCAGCTCTCACTATCAATTTGCCGCTACTGCCCCTCGTATTAGTACCTATGCGAGCAAAAAACAACTCCTACACTGAGTAAATTCCCTTAGTGGTGTAAACTTTATAGTAATAGTCATATATAATTATTTTTAAAGATCACAAACAATACTTTTCATAAATTAATGACATAATAAATTTAATAAATCATTTACATAAATTTATTACATGTAGTTATCAAAATATCATGTCACATGCAATCAGTCAATAATTGTAACATCCAGAATCAACCATATATATTTTACCTGTCATTGTCATAGAACCCATAAATTAAACCACATAGATTTTAGGAAATATAGGGGTGACCATAACAATAAGGCGTATAGGCTATAGCTCGTTTACCAGGCTAAAGTCACCTACCTCGGTTATAGCCATCAAATGGCCGATATATCGACCACAGTAAAATCACATGGTCAAATCAACTCACATGACCAAGATGACCAAAGCTAAATCTCTTGGTCATAATCATATAACTATATTATCATGCAAATAAGTCTATCTAATTTCAATCTAGGTTAATTCATGGGCTTTGGCTATAGTGTTCACTTAATTCAACATATTTATTCCAAACTATTTTATTTACTACACATGTCTATCAAACAATTTATCATATATCAAATCACACATTACATGGCATAAACATATGTCAACTATCTATCACAAACTCATAACAATAAATCATTTTATTTCATAATACCTTATATAATTAATATTCTTAAACAGTTTATATTAATTTTATAAAGTTAATTAAATAAAGTTATGGATGTTGCCACAAAGTCTACTCAAACCTGGACTAATACTTGCTCATGTTTACTGGTTCTTTATCTTTATCCAGCATAGATGCTTATGGAGGAAATTCGCCTAGTAAAGAATATTTAAATAAAGGTACGCGCTGAGATAACGCTAATTCTCTTAAATAATTAAAAGACCATCCCTTAAAATAAAAACCAACGTCCCTCACATTAATTTACTTATTCGTAATGTTTATTATTTTATTATTTTTATTATACTATTTTATTATTTTGTTAATTCCTTACATTTTTTATTATTATATTTTTTTATTTTACTTTTATTTTATTTTTTTAATTTAATAAAGTTTGTCATGTCATTATTTTATCATGTTAATTTTTACACTCAATTCACTTTAACTTATATTTACATAATTCTCATATTTTGTCATTTTTGTTTTAAAAATTTTAAGATTTAATCACTTAAGTTTTTTATTATTTCGATTAAATCTATATTTTAAAATTTAATTTTCTTTAATTTCTTACCTTGAATTAATAAATTTCCTAACATTAGATCACTAATATTCATGAGTAATTTATTTTACGTACTAATGCTCTTGGTATGCTCAGTTCATTTCTTGCTAACGAAGCAAAAACCATGAAATCCTAAAATTTAGTCTTTTCTCTCAATATTCATGCAAAATTCGCCAACACGTATTTAAGATCAATTTTTATTACTCATATATAGTCTAAATTTGGACTCTAATCGTATCACCTATATTTCGGTAGTAGACGTGCCCAACCTGCGGTTGGTCTGACGTGTTTGATCGAAACCTAAACTAGCAGACGTGACAGCTTTCTACTTCAAAATATACTCCAAATATACAATTCCTTATGCATGAAGGAGACACCATATTACCATAGAGGATTTAAGAAATTATATATTTAGGCATACCTTAAGTAACTAGCTTTCCTCTCTACCATATTATGTCTCTCACATCGTAGTTGGCTAGAAGAAGATTTCCTGCCCTTAAATCTTACAATAAGGTCTACACTTAGGATTTTCAATCTGTGATGAAGCTTCATTCATCAACTATTGAAAATCCTCTAGGGCAAACCTTTTGCATAAGCATATTGCCATGAAGGATATTAATTTTGTTGTATTGGACTCTAGATATAAGTTATTATTTAACTTTGTATTGGATTTTCAATTTTCAGAGTTCGTCTTTGTATTGGTCTTTGAGAGTTTATACTTGAAACTTTTTAGTCTTTAGGGTTTGACATGCTCCAGATCTATTCTATTATATTGGTTTTGATACTTTGTATCAGTTTTGATACTTGAAAGTTTTATATATATAAAGATTGTTTGACATGCACCAAATCTATTATAAGCTTGAAGAAAATTTGAATGCAATATTTCGTACTCTACCATAGTGAGACGTTCCTTTACCACTGTATTCCTTAACATCGAATGCCTTGAAATGAATCAATTCAATACAAATATATAAAATTAAATATCATTTAACACAAATATTGAAGTTCCAAAATTTACATTAGAACATAAATTTCACAAAATCGACACGAGAATAATTGCTCAAAGCATGTGTGCCTCATTAAATTTCTATCCCCTTACAATCGTCATGCTCATGATCATCGATGATGCTATAGTGGAGAATGATGTAATTTGTAAGGCAGCTATTGTATGCAAAATGGAGAGAGCCCACATCTAACTGGTTATTGCATTATTCTAACTGGTTATTAGACGAGCCCTCAACCAGTTCTGCTACTTATTATTCTACTTTCTATACGCATTTGAATATTGCACCATTATGTATACCTCATTAAATCTTCAAGAAGTGGAGTAGTGATGGCTTGCATGTGAGCTTTACAGCTCAAAAAGGTGAAACTCAAACAAGATGAAGTAAGCTTGCATGTGAAAGAAAGTATAAAGAAAAGAAAGACTACCAAAAACCTGAGCTTTCATTATTGTGTTAAGTCACCTAAGAAGAAATCATTGAGCTTTTATAATTAATAATTAAATGGAGTGCAAAACAGATCCAAAGAGATTAAAAAAAAAACATATACTTATGCTCCATCAGTATATGTCTACGATGGATGGTCTAAAAAACATTCTCAAACGCATTTGAATACTATGTCATTGCTTCACAACCATGCCATGTGAAGAATGAATGTATTATACAAAGTTAAATGGTCCATTATTCAAATACGTGTGTCAAACAAATTTTTAAGCATGCATTTGAATACTGATCATTGTTTAGATGTCTAACACGTTCATTTTTCAAAAGACATAATCAAAACCTTCATAATTTTTCATGGCCATCGCATTTAACAAAACACATAATGAAATATTTTGTAAAATAGCGAGCTCAACTATATAACTACTTGAATAGAGCTAGGTGGCCTTTATATAGAGTAAATATGCCAATATAATTTCCCTGAATTATCTACTAATTTGAATAGATCTTTTAAATTTTCCATTAAATTATCTAGTACTGTGTGCAAAATTTATGATGCCTTAATGGAAAAGGAATCGATTTTAGGAGCATTGATTTTATAGTACAGAAAATTATGACGCTTTTCTGCAAAAGTCAAATGTCTTATGCAAAAAAAGTATCACGATTCAGTCCTGTGAGTCATGACACTGGTACTAGATAAGAGAGAATATTTAGAAAAGGTTGTGATCAACCCCAGCATCATGATCAGCAAATACTAAAATTTTGGAAAATAGTATATTCATATAGTCGTAAAACCTAATGTCGATTTAAGTTACCTGACTATATGATGTTTGTCATTACAATTTCAACTGACAGTTTCACAACCTTGGTTAAGTTACCTAACCATCTAATAGCCTACCTTTGAGTAGATTTCCTAGCCTTCAATATGAGTTTAAATTATTCTAAGGGACTTATCTTCTTTCACTACCTGTTGATAAAAAGAAAAGAGATTGATTATCATTCTTTCTAAGGGATCTATCTTCTTTGATTGATTAAGCAAATGTAACTTTTCATTTTATATATATTTATCATCATCACTAATTAATTTGATTTCATCAAACTTTAATTTTTTTTTCTTTCTAAACTACCAAGGATTATATAATGAAACTTCCCTTTTACTTATTAACACAAATATTTGAGATCCTACGTCGTACAAAAAATAACAATGATGAAGACACAATTATCAATTTCACTCTCAGTTGTAGTTATTCAATATGGCTGCTAAGGACTATGTCATCTTTAAAAATATTAATTTCAATAGAGTATTTCGGACTCTACCATGGGATTCGACACCTTACACCCTTAGATTTATGAGACACTATTTGCAGGCAGAAAATGGGCATTCGCTTATTTATTTTAGTTGCAAAACCTTCTTTTATAATGATGACAAAAATCTCAATCTCTTCGAGAAAGTAGCAAAACAAAGCTATTATATGTCAGCCTATGTCATTAGTGTTTCTTTAATTACATTGAATAGGACAGATAAAGGCTTAAAGTGATTGAGAGTTGCTTGAGACTTAAATGGTGGGAAGACATTGATACACACAAGACGGTTATTATTACAATTAACTTAAGAATCCCCAAATCCTTTTGGAGTATCTAATCGAAGAGTTTACAGGATTCACTCTACTGATTAAGATTATTTGACGTTTTGGCATGCATGGAACGATGGTCAAAATTGGTGTACATGTTTTTCATGTGTAATTGAAATTGAAAAAAAATATTTATATTGGAGGTGGGAAAGGTCTGCATAAAATCAATGAAACTTTTGTATAAATTATACTTTTAACCTATATATGTGCTACTATACATACTAATAGTTGTAATTATCACTACCCTATGAATATAATATCTACATTGGAATAACCGTAATAGTTAATGATGGTTAGGAATAATAGCCTGACAATAGATTAATTAAATAGAACCCTCAAAACTTCCTTTTTTCTACTCTAATTGAAGATAATTAAGTCATATTTGACCATATTATTGTCAATTTATTAGTTTCACAAACACAAGGAAATTGCAACAATATTAGGAGGCTATATCCTAACTAAATAATCAGAGGTCGTATCCTGACCATGGGGATACTGTAGCCCGACTTAAAATTATCCTTCTCGAGAATCCCGACCAATGGAAGGTTGTGTACTAACCAAACTATCAAAGGGTGTATCCCAACTAATGGGAGGCTGTGTGCTGACTAAAAGATGGTGGTACCTCAACACTAAGGAAATGAAATGATCGTCTATTTACTTCTGTATTTGACTTGGCTCTTCAACTTCTTTACAAGATTTTTCATCTTCTTTACCATTTAATGAGTATGCGACTCTTCAAAAAATGTAAGAAACCATCACCATCACCCCAAGCATTAAGTAACTACCCATACTACATAATTAGTGTTTATAAGATAATAAAAAAAACCGATATCAAGAAAAAAAAAACTCTTCTTTTCTCAACAATTATTTATTAGAAATAAAAAATGGAGAACAACAATGCAAATAAAAGGCTTAAGCTCATTTCAAAAGATGTAATAAAATTAGTATTTTCATCTCTAACTTTATTCATAGACCTATTGAATTGTAGAGCAACTTGCAAAAAATTCCTTAAAGTATCAATAGAAGAAGAAAAATATATCCTTGAGCATATCAACATTGACTCTTTCCCTTACTCTTAATGGACATTGGCACTTGAAGTCAGAATGGATATTTAGAAATGCGGGAGTTATGAAAACCCATAAGCATTATTTAGAGACAGAGTAATCGAATGCTTTAGTACCAATTGGAATGGGGGCATTGAGTTTTTTTCAAAAGGCCATAGTGGAAAAAACCACATTGCTACTGCATATGTTCATGGCATAATCTTTATCTGCCAAGGTGGTGAATCTAAAGATCAGAGTGTCAACATAGCATCAAAGTCGAGAATTTTAGTCCCTGAATATAGAAAGGAAGTCAAAAACATTATGGCACCAATGTCGTAGGTTAAGGGAAGTATATATGTTATACAACTGAGATTTACTGAATTATTGTGTGAAAGATTAACAAGTTGTGGTTGTGGCTCTGCTGATGAACTACTTATTGTTGAAATGACAATCACAATTGAGAAAAACTTTGATAATATTATTTCTTATGAATCTTGTTTATGGGACATTGAAGTTATTCGATTTTGTAATTTTGTAAGATATGGTAGCTTTACTATATAGATTAGATAATATTTATGATATAGTCAAAATCTTAATAATAAATTAGTAACATTATTGTCAATTTATTAGTTTCATATATTTTATGAACCCTTACCTTAGTTTAAATGGTATCAACCGAATTTTTGCTATTACCGACCAATATGAAGCTACTGATCGATTGTCTATTTTCAAGTAAAACAGTCAAGTTATGGTCTTGATTTGACTCTTCAACTTCTTTAGTTTACACGATTCTTCATTTTCTTTACAGAAAACATAAAATTAAAGGTTAACTCAAATTTGTAATTAACAAAGAGGCAAAAATTGTCCATAGTATATAATTGTTCACTTACTATATGAGGAATTCTTTGCCCAAGATAGTTTTCATTAAGTTTGAAGTTGTAATTTAATAAATCGAACCCATCAAACTTTTTTTTCAACTCTAATTGAAGATTATTAGGTCATATTTGACAATATTATTGTCAATTTATTAGTTTTATATATTTTGAAAATCTCCCGATCATTGGGAGGCTATATCCCGAGTAGACGATGGTGGTACCCTTACCATAGTTTAGATGGTATTGACCAAATTTATGCTATTGCATATCGGTGTGAAGCTGCTGATCCACTATCTTTTTTTTTAAGTAAAACAGTCAAGTCATTGTCTCGATTTGACTCTTCAACTTCTTTAGTTTACACAATTCTTCTTCTTTACAAGAAATATAAAATTAAAGGTGAACTCAAATTCGTAATTCCCAAAGAGACAAAAATAGTCCATAGCATATTAATGTTCATTTACTATATAAGGACTTTTTTGCTCGAAATAGTTTTCATTAAGCTTGAAGTTGCAATTTCATAAATCGAACCCTAAAAACTTCTTTTTTTCAACTTTAATCGAAGATTATTAAGTTATATTTGACAACATTATTGTCAATTTATTAGTTTTATATATTTTAGAAATCTCCCGACTATTGGAAGATTGTATCTCGACTAGACAATAGTGGTACCTCTATTGTAGTTTAGATGGTATCGACCAAATTTGTGCTATTGCAGATTGGTGTGAAGCTGCTGATCGACTGTCATTTTCAAGTAAAATAGTCAAGTCATGGTCCCGATTTGACTCTTCAACTTCTTTAGTTTAACAATTCTTCTTCTTTATAGGAAATATAAAATTAAAGGTGAACTCAAATTCGTAATTCCCAAAGAGGCAAAAATTGTTCATTGCATATAGCTGCTTACTTATTATATGAGGACTTCTTTTGTAACACCACACCCATATAATAGGAACAATCACATTATATAAGTGGAATGTCTTAAACTTAACTGACTAAATAACCATATCTGAATTTATTTCCCTTTTAATTAATGTAGCTAACTATTTTATAATAGCTTTAACATTTTTTTTTCAGTATCTATTAACATATTTATATACATATCAACTCTTTATAATTATATTCACATATCAAGTACTTTTTTTTTACAGTTAAACCTATTCTTTATACATATACAAAACATAAAGTTTCACTCATATGCATATCCAAAATTAAAAACAAAAATATGAATTAACCAACCATTTTTTTTGGTCTTCTATGTCTCTTCTGATATAGGCCTAAATTTCTTCTTCTTCTTGATCAACTTAACTTCTACTTACTATCTACAAGTTCCAGTTTCTGCGTGAGGAAAACTCACGCTAAGCCATTTCTAGCTTAGTGGCACATATATGCATTCAAGTTTTTCTCAAACAATTACACAAATGCATATATTAAATAAATTATAACACATTAAATTTTTATACACATGTAATATATATATATATATTATTGATTTACGAACTTATCATGCAATTTAATAACTTGTACATATCTGACTTTTAAATTTTATTCTTCTAACATTTCACTTAATCAAAATCCAACTAATTTATTTAATTATTTCAAACTTTAGTCCGTAACTAAATGAACCTAATTATTATATTTCTTTTAATTATTTATAGACTAATAATTTAGATAGCCCAATTCTGGTTTCCGGACTGTCCGGATATGGGAAAATAAAATAGGGGCATTCGCGGAGCTTCAGCCACCCTACTCACTATAATTTCAAGTCAAAGGCGCTCGGGAGCTTCAACCACCTTGACTGAATATAACTACAACCATGTCTAACTAGGATCAGGGGTGCTCACGGAGCTACAATCTCCCTGCCCTAAATTGTATTAACATTGGTACCGTAATCCCCTTAATGGTGTACTATCTATCCTAAGTTAGTCTTTAGGTGGAGAAATAAGCAATTAAAATAATCAATATTTATTTTATTTTGATAAAATCACAAATTTACCAATTAATTAAAAATTATATAATAACATGATATTTTATCGTAATTTGTTAATTAAGGCAATTCAACAGACTGTAAATTAATTTCTCATAATACCAAAGCCAGTAAATTTTTATTATATTATCATAATTACTAATATTTCTTTGATGCTAATTATGCCATAACATATAATTTCATCTTTTTTAAAACATAAATTGTGCATTGGGATAAACAAAACTGTAGAGATGTACGCACCTCGATAGTGCATTTTCAAAACCCAATATCCATAATTTAAAGCTCGTTCACTTTTATTATTCTTCTTCATACTTAGAGTCTAATTTGAACATATAATTGATTAATACATTATTAAAATACTTATTTTTTAATTTATTTTAAATAATAACTAAAGTTTATTCTAAGTGGCAGTATGACCTTGAAGTATTATTGATCCTATAATGTTTTTTACACTTATCCAATTTAGTGATTTTTGTTTCTAATTAAAATTAACAAATAATACTATGACATATCAAAATTTCATAGTTTTTGAAGCTTTACACTATATTTGGTGCAAGTCCAAAGTTTGTCATGTCTCCTACCCTTAGGCAGTTTTGAGATATAAATTTTAAAAATTCATATCTTTTCACGTATAGATTGTAGTATCATGAAATTTTGTAGAAACTTAAACGAGATAATTTCAAACATTTTTTGTATTTATAACTTTTATCAATTTGGCCTTTAAGGTCATCAATTGATAGTAAAAATATAACTAGTTCAACAGAGGACAACAATAGACTAGTATCTCTTTTCATAGTCATAACTTATAAAATATACAACTATTTAAGGTAAAACTTTCACCAGAATATACCTAAGACATTTCGCTAACATTTTATGTTTAAATATTTGCTCAATTTGGACTTTAAAGAGTTTAAAATCAGATACAAAATTGCTAAGACTATACAAGTATAAGGAAACAGCTCACTTAAGGAATAATCCGAATTCATTTTACTATAACTCAACCAACATAATAAGAATTTGCAAAAAATTTGGTGAACACTAGATAACACATAGAGATATAATTTTTATGTTTTAAGTTTCCTTTAATTCGGCCTCTAAGATGATCGAAACAAGCCCATACAGTAGGGCATTCCATTGATACCTCTCCAGAAACCAGTTTCAATAAATTTCAAATATCTCTTTCTATAGACCAAATAATGAAAAATTATTTATATATCTATAAACCTAAGACATAAATCTACAATTTCATTTAATACTTCTTCAAAATCAATCATTATTACTATCAAAATCAAAACATAAGACACTATCATAACACAACTCTAGCAACTCTAATAGCACACTAACAATGGAGAGAAGAATAACTTACCAAAAATTAATTATTTCAGAGTGATTTTTGCTTCAAATCTTGAGGGAGAGATCAAGATTTTGGTCTGATATGTGGGAGAAAAGAAAAGTGGAGAGGAAAGTGGGAGAAAAATATAGAACCTTGAGTTTTTTATAGCCAATTGGCCAACCATTCTGTTAGCCGACTTTCCAGCTCCATATTTCTCTTTTTTTTTTAGTTTTATTTATTATTTTTGTTATTTTTTTCTATTTATCTACTATTATTATTTTTACATTTTACCTATATTAGGTCTCACTAATCTTTACTAAAGTACAATTTAATCATGTAGTCTTATTTAATCAAATTCACTATATTAACAATTAAATTTATTTTAATTTCTAATTTATTCATTTATAAATTTTATTCCTAATTTTTTTTACTAGACCCTAATTAGTGGATGTTACATTTCTCTCCCTCTTAAGATGTTTCGTCCTCGAAATATACCTGTTACGTTGTTGTTGAACAACTGGGGGTATTAGGCTCTCATTATCTCTTCACTTTCCTATATTGCTTCTTCCATTGCGTGATTTCTCCATAGCACCTTTACTAATGGTACTCGTTTGTTCCTGAGTTCCTTAGTCTCTCTGGCTAAAATTTGGACTGGTTCTTCTTCGTATGTTAAATCCTGCCTCACTTGTATGTTCTCCACTGGTATGATGTGGGAAGGATATGATCTGTATCGTCTTAACATGGAGATATGAAAAATATTATGTATTTGACTCAACTCTGGTGGTAGAGCAAGCCTATATGCAACAGATCTAACTCTCTAAAATTTCATAAGGTCCAATGAATCTTGGACTTAACTTATCTTTCTTTCCAAATCTTAAAACCTTCTTCCAAAGAGAAACTTTAAGAAAAACTTTATCGCCTATTGCATATTCAATGTCTCATCTCTTAAGGTTAGTATATGATTTTTATCTATCTGTAGCTGCCTTAAGTCTTTCTCGAATAATTTTCACTTTTTCTTCTGTCTTTTATACCAACTCCGGCCCTACCAGCTTTCTCTCATTGAGCTCTATCTAGCATAGAGGTGTTCTACATTTTCTCCTATATAGTGCTTCATATGGAGCCATGTGGATACTGGATTGATAACTATTAGTGTAGGTAAACTCCATCAAAGGAAGATATTTATCCCAACTACCTTCATATTTAATAACGTAACTTTTCATCATGTCTTCTAAAATCTGAATAACTCTCTCTGATTATCCATCTGTCTGAGGATGAAAAGCCATGCTAAAATTAAGCTTAGTACCCAGAGCTCGCTATAAACTACCCCAAAATTGAGATGTGAATCGGGGATCTCTGTCAGATACAATGGAAATAGGTAATCCATGATGACGTACTATTTCGTTCATATAAAGTTCTGCTAATTTATTCAATGGGTGATCTTTCCTGATATGCAAGAAATGTGCGGACTTTGTAAGTCTATCTACTATAACACATACATTATCATGCTTCTTCGGTGTTAATGGTAACCCGTCACAAAATCCATAGTGATCTGCTCCCATTTCCATTTTGGTATTGGGATTGGATGCAAAAATCCTAAAGGTACTTGGTGTTTAGCTTTAACCTGCTGATAAGTCAGACATCTTGAGGTATATTCTATGATATCCTTTTTCATACCTGCCCACCAGTGTCTGCTCTTTAACTCTTGATACATCTTATTACTCCCTAGGTACATAACATATTTGCTTCTATGGGCTTCACTAAGGATTTTCTGTTTGAGATCCTCAACATTAGGTACACATAGTCTGCCTTGATAGTACAATCCTCCCTCTGGCTCATTAATGAACTCGGGTCTCTCCCCCTTAGAGACTAACTCAGCTAATTCAATTAGTTTGCTATCATATTTCTGTGCATCCTTAATCTTCTGGGTAAGAATAGGCTGAACATGTAACTCTGCCATCGTCTTTCTACTTAAAGCATCTGCTACAATATTAGCTTTGCCAGGATGGTAGTCAATTTCACAGTTATAATCTTTTATTAATTCAAGCCACCTCCTCTGTCTCAAATTTAATTCTTTCTGTGTGGGTAAATATTTCAGACTCTGGTGGTATGTGTAAATAAAACAATTTTCCCTATATAAATAATGGCACAAAACCTTCAAAGCAAAAACTACTACTACCAACTCTAGATCATGTATAGGATAATTCTTCTCATATGGCTTTAATTGCCTAGAAGCATATGTAACCACTTTGTCATCTTGCATTAGTACATAACCTAATATATTATGAGAAGCATCACTATAAATGACATACTCCTTGTTAGGGATAGGCTGTGTCAAAATAGGAGCCTCCATAAGCATATTTTAAGATTGTCAAAACAGGCTTGGCATTCATCTGTCCACTCAAATTTAATGTCTTTCCTCAAAAGTCTGGTTAAAGGTGATGCAATCATTGAAAAACCTTTAACAAACCTCTTATAATATCCAGCTAAACCTAGAAAACTTCTAACCTCAGTCACATTCTGTGGGGGCTTCTAATTTACAACTGCCTCAATCTTACTATGATCAATCTTGATACCCTTCGCTAATACAATGTGTCCTAGAAATGTCACCTCATTCAACCAAAACTCACATTTTGAAAGCTTGGCATAACGTTTATGTTTCCTGAGCGTCTGCAACACTATTCTCAAATGCTTCTTATGCTCCTCTGAATTCTTTGAATATACCAAAATATCATCAATAAAAACCACTACAAATTGATCTAAATATGGTCCGAAAATTCTATTCATAAGATTCATAAATGCTGCAGGTGCATTAGTTAGCCCAAATAGTATAACCAAAAATTCATAATGACTATATCTGGTTCTAAAAGCTATCTTCACGATATCCTTTATCTTCACCCTGAATTAGTGGTAACCCGATCTCAAGTCTCTTTTAGAAAATACTCCTGCACCCTTAAGTTGGTCAAAGAGATCATCAATCCGGGGTAGTAGGTACTTATTCTTGATGGTCACTTTATTCAACTATCTATAATCAATGCACAACCTTAAGAAGCCATCCTTCTTTTTCATAAACAATACTGGCGCACCCCACGGGGACATACTCGGTCTAATGAAACCTTTATCAAGAAGTTCTTGCAATTGTGTCTTAAGTTCTTTCATTTCTGATGGTGCCATTTTGTATGGGGTCATTGATATAGGCATAGTACCTAGAATAAGATCAATAGCAAATTCTATCTCCCTATTTGGTGGTAATCCAGGTAAATCATTAGGAAAAACATCTGGGAATTCATTAACCATAGGAATATCGTTAATATCTGGACTTCCCTTTCTAGTGTCTATGACATGAGCTAGATATGCTTCACACCCTTTTCTCATCATTCTCTAGCCTTCATCATAGATATAATGAGGATGCTGTGAAAATAATTCACCTTTCATAACAATTTCTTCTTGATCTACAATCTTTAGTACCACTGACTTAGCTTTGCAATCCACTACTGCTCTGTGATGTGAGAGCCAATCCATGCCGAAACTGGCATCATACTCATGGAAAGGCAATTCAAACTTTTACTAATAGACTAATGAATCTTTTACTAATAAACTAATTAATATTTATTAATAAACTAATGAATTTTTACTTTATTCTTAATGAACCTATAGTTTTATAACAAATGAATATGTCTCAATAAAGTAATTAATCTTTAATTTATTGCTAATGAACATACAATTTATAACAAATGAATCTATAATTTATAAGCTATAGTTTACTGATACTGAACTTATAGTTTACAAGAAATGAACTTTTATTAATAAAGTAATAAACATTTACTTTATTTGTAATGAATCTATACTTTTATAACAAATGAACTTTTCTCAATAGACTAATGAATATACCTATAACAGATGATGAATATTTACGAAATTACTATCATGTGTTTGATATATAATTGTGTAAGTTTGTTTTGTTTACAAAATTGTCACTACATCTCATAGGTGTGATGGAACCTTAGTCCATAATGCTACATGGACCAGGTTCGTCCATAATGCTTACTCTGTCACTTGCTCATTGAATATAGGGATTTTTACAAAAAATGGAAAAAAACACCTAAACATTTATCAAAATATCAACTCTTAATTTTTTTTTTCAAAAATAGAAAAGAAGCTAAAGTTTTTTTTTTCAAGAAAATCATTCCCGTGCACTACTAGAGGACAATTTCAGAATACTTTATTCACTCTTACACTGTGACCTATAGGGTTTCTAACTTCAATTTCATATTCTAGATTTTCTCTAATCATATTATGCTGGCTAGGTGCACTAATACAAATATAGGAATGTGTAGAACCTAAATCTATAAGTGCACAAATATCAGAATCATATAATGAAAACATACCAGTAATAACATCTGCTTCTGCCTGGTCTTCTTTAGCTTTCGTGGCATAGGCTTTGGCTGGAGCTCTACTGGACCCCAATCTATCTACTATCTCAGAAGCTATCTGTTTAGGTCGGCCTGGTCCTCCTTCGAACTGCATTCGAGGCTGAGTAGGAGTTGATCTAGCTGTTTGAGCTGGGGCACTACCAGTCAAAAGTGGATAATCCTTCCTTTGATGTTCTTTGAACCCACATCTAAGACAAGCACTAGTGACATGCCAACACTCTCCCTTATGATGCTTCTTGCAAATATCACATAGTGGTACAACTTCCCTACTTGCTTGTGGCTATGAACTAATTGTAGCAGAAGGTGCTCTTCCTTTCTTAATAATTCCTGTCCGCGAATAGTTGGGACCCTTTCCTCGTCCTTTAGTCTATGAAAAGCTTGCAAAGAAATGACTTTTCTTTCCCATTGATGGTGTCTCTGATGTAGTTGGCTTTGTAGAGGATTCTTCCATCCTTCTTTTCTTTCTTTTCTCTAGGCTGAGTGCTGAGAGCAAAACTCCTATGCTGAAGGGCAGTCACTATATCTCCAATTTCTTCATTCAAACCATCCTCAAATCTCCTGCATTTATTTCTTTCATTCGCAACTAAATCAGGAGCATACTTAGGCGAAAAAATTCCCTTTAGTACTCTGTCACCGACATCCGACCCTACTTAAGATTTAGAAACTCCATTTTCTTCTCATCAATATAAACTAATGGGATGTATTGCTCTCTAAACTCAAAAAGAAAGAAATCCCATGAGATACGCTCAAAAACCTCTGGCTTAAAGAGAACTGACTTCCACCATTCATAGGCTTTCTCTTGAAGTAAAAAAATAGCAAATCTAGCTTTATCCTCCTGTTCTACTGTAATTTTTAAGAATCCTCTCAGTCTTTTCTATCCAGTATTCTGCTACTGCAGGGTCATCATCCTTTTTACCATAAAAATCTGTAGAACCATATTTTTGTAGCTTATCAATAGTGGCTTTAGGCTTAGCTGGTAGAGGTGGAGGTGGTGGAGCAGGTTGTGGTATGACTTTAAACATTCTTTCAAAAGTCCCTGCCATCTGCTGTATGAAAGGATTTTGCTCAGATTCAGATAGCTCAGCTGTGGGATGTAAAGATTTAGATCCATGTCTCAGTACACTAGCTGCACTATGATGTGAAGGGGTCTAAGCATCTAGAGAATTATGTCTCTCCGCCATATTAAGGTCATCTGTAGACATCTCTCTGTAAGCTTACAAGTTGACAAGAAGCAAGCCCATATCAGAATTATATGAGACACATGAAGATATTTATGTATGAGACACTTGTTTTTTTTTCCACCTAGGCCTAGAAATGCCTAATCCTGGCTCTGATACCAATAAATGTAACACCTCACCTATATAATAGGAATAATCATATTATATAAGTGGAATGTCTTAGACTTAACTAACTAAATAACCTTGTCTGAATTTATTTCCCTTTTAATTAATGTAGCTAACTATTTTATAATAGCTTTAGCATTTTTTTTCAGTATCTATAAACATATTTATATACATATCAACTTTTTATAATTATATTCACATATCAAGTATTTTTTTTATTGTTAAACCTATTCTTTATACATATATAAAACATAACTTTCACCCATATGCATGTCCAAAATTAAAAACAAAAATATGAATTAACCAACCATTTTTTATGGTCTTTTGTGTCTCTTCCGATATGGACTTGAATTTTTTTTCTTCCTGATCAACTTCTACTATTTACAAGCTTCAGTTCCTGCGTGAGGAAAACTCACGCTAAGCTATTTCTAGCTTAGTGATACATATACGCATTCAAGTTTTTCTCAAACAATCACACAAATGTATATATTAAATAAATTATAACACATTGAATTTTTATACACACACACACACACATATATATATATATATAATCTTATTGATTTATGAACTTATCATGCAATTTAATAACTTGTACATATCCGATTTTTAAATTTTATTCTTCTAACATTTCACTTAATCAAAATCTAACTAATTTATTTAATTATTTCAAACTTTAGTCCGCAACTAGATGAACCTAATTATTATATTTCTTTTAATTATTTATAGATTAATAATTTAGATGATTTTCGGACTGTCCGGATATGGAAAAATAAAATAGGAACGCTCGCGAAACTTCAACTACCCTACTCACTATAATCTCAAGTCAAGGGCGCTTGCGGAGTTTCAGCCACATTAACTGAATATAACTACAACCATGTCTAATTAGGGTTAGGGGTGCTCACAGAGCTACAATCTCCCTGCCCTAAATTGTATTAATATTGGTACCGTAATCCCTTTAATGGTGCACCATCTATTCTAAGCTAGTACTCAGGTAGAGAAATGGGCAATTAAAATAATCGATATTTATTTTATTTTGATAAAATCACAAATTTACTAATTAATTAAGAATTATATAATAACATGATATTTTATCGTAATTTGTTAATTAAGGCAATTCAACAGACTGTAAATTAATTTCTCAAAATACCAAAACCATTAAATTTTTATTATATCATCATAATTATTAATATTTCTTTAATGTCAATTATGCCATAACATATAATTTCTTCTTTTTTAAAACATAAATTATGCATTGAGATAAACAAAAATGAAAAAATGTACGCACCTCGATAGTGCCTTTTCAAAACCCAATATACATAATTTGAAGCTTGTTCACTTTTATTGTTCTTTTTCTTACTTAGAGCCTAATTTAAACATATAATTGATTAATACATTATTAAAATACTTATTCTTAATTTATTTTAAATAATAAATAAAGTTTATTCTAAGTGGCAGTATGACCTTGAAGTATTGTTGATCCTATAACCTTTTATACACTTATCCAATTTAGGTGATTTTTATTTTTAATTAAAATTAATAAATAATAATATGACATATCTAAATTTCATAATTTTTGAAACTTTACACTATATTTGGTGCAAGTCCAAAATTTGTCCTGTCTCCTACCTTTATGCAGTTTTGAGATATAAACTTTAAAAATTCATATATTTTCACGTATAGATTATAGTGTCATGAAACTTTGCAAGAACTTAGATGAGATAATTTGAAACATTTTTCATATTTATAACTTTTATCAATTTGGCCTCTAAGGTCCTCAATTGATAGTGAAAATGTAACTAGTTCAACACAAGACAACAATAGACCAGTATGCTTTTTCATAGTCATAACTTACAAAATATACAACTATTTAAGGTAAAACTTCCATCAGAATATACCTAAGACATTTTTCTAACATTTTCGTGTTTAAATATTTGCCTAGTTTGGTATTTAAAGAGTTCAAAATCGGGTATGAAATTGCTAAGTCTGCACAAGCATAAGGAAACAGCTCACTCAAGGAATAACCCAAATTCATTTTACTATAACTCAACCAACATAATAAGAATTTACACAAAATTTGGTGAACACTAGATAACACATAGAGATATAATTTTTATGTTTTAAGTTTCCTTTAATTCGGCCTCTAAGATGATCGAAACAAGCCCATACAGTAGGACATCCCATTGATACCACTCCAGAAACCAGTTTCAAAAAATTTCAAATATCTCTTTCTATAGACCAAATGATGAAAAATTATTTATATATCCATAAACCTAAGACATAAATCTACAACTTTTATGTTTAATACTTCTTCAAAATCAGTCATTATTACATCAAAATTGGGACACAAGACACTGCCATAACACAACTCTAACAGCTCCAACAGCATATTAACAATGGAGAGAAGAATAACTTACCAAAAATCAATTGTTTTGGAGTAATTTTTACTTAAAATCTTGAGAGAGAGATGAAGATTTTTGGTCTGATATGTGGGAGAAAAGAAAAGTGGAGAGAAAAGTGGGAGAAAAATGTAGAACCTTGAGTTTTTTATAGCCAATTGGCCAGCCATTCTGTTAGCCGACTTTCCAGTTCCAGATTTCTCTTTTTTTTTTTTAGTGTTATTTATTATTATTATTGTTTTTATTTATTTATTTTTATTTTCTTTTATTTTTTTCCTATTTCTCTACTATTATTATTTCTATATTTTACTTGTATTGAGTCTCACTAATCTTTACTAAAGTACAATTTAATCATGTAGTCTTATTTAATCAAATTCACTATATTAACAATTAAATTTATTTTACTTTCTAATTTATTCATTTATAAATTTTATTCCTCATTTTTTTTACTAGACCCTAATTAATGGATGTTACATCTTTGCCCGAAGTAGTTTTCACTAATCTTGAAGTTGCAATTTAATAAATCAAACCCTCAAAACTTCCTTTTTCAACTCTGATTGAAGATTATTAAGTCATATTTGAGAACATTATTGTCAATTTATTAGTTTCATATATTTTGGGAATCTTCCAACCATTGAGAGGCTATATCTCGACTAAATGATGGTGATACCCCTATCATAGTTTAGATGATATCGATCGAATTTGTGTTGTTACCGAGCGATGTGAAGCTACTAATCGACTGTCTGTTTTCAAGTAAAACGATTAAGTCATGGTCTCGATTTGACTCTTTAACTTCTTTAGTTTATACGATTCTTCATCTTCTTTACAGAATATAAAATTAAAGGTTAACTTAAATTCATAATTCACAAAGAGGCAAAATTTGTTCATAGCATATAACTATTCACTTACTATATGATTACTTCTTTTCTCGAAGTAATTTTCATTAAGCCTGAAGTTGCAATTTAATAAATCAAACTCTCAAAACTTCTTTTTTCAACTCTAATTGAAGATTATTAAGTCGTATTTGACAACATTATTTTCAATTTATTAGTTTCATATATTTTGGAAATTTCTTGATCATTGGGAGGCTATATCCCAACTAGATGATGGTAGCACCCCTACTGTAGTTTAGATGGTATCAGCTGAATTTGTGGTATTGCCAAACGGTGGAAGCTACCGATCAACTGTTCGTTTTCAAGTAAAATGATCAAATCATGGTCTTAATTTGACTTTTCAACTTCTTTAGTTTACACAATTCTTCATCTTCTTTATAGGAAACAAAAAGAGCCATCAATAAATAGGAAATTTATGTAGAGGAGAATATTATTGAAATAAAACTTTATTCCATATTTCCCTATAACTTCTTAATATTTCACTATAAATAACAATCAATTTAGTAATCAAAATCAAAATTTATTTCATATTTCCAAATTTTCAAGTATCATGGCAGAGTTAACCAGTTGTTTGATGAAAATTATTGAAAAATAGCAAATGCTTTAAAAACAAAGAATGTTGCAATATGCTTTGAGACATCTGATGATTTATGTGTTGTACATCCGGAGTGATTTTCCTGAGGATGTCGTGATCAAACAATTAGAGAATTGATGAATTATGCGATTTACTAACTAGCCTTAGTGATATAGTTCACAAAAAGAGTAGAAAGAAACCCAAAGATGCTGGTGGGGATCTATATCTAGAAACTAGTGTGGATCCAAAAATAAGGATCTACAAACCAATATGAATCCAGAAACCTATGGGGATTTAGAAACAGGTAGAATTCCAGAAACATGTGGGGATCTAGAAGCCGAAACACAAGACTAGAAAACCTAGTGAATGTATGCATCCTCTACCATGGATTGGTTTGTAGTTTCCTTCCTTCCTTCTTTTTTTTATCTTTTTTTTTTAATCTGAAAATTTGAATTTAATATAATACTGATTGATCATATTTAATTTAACTCCAATTGACAAAAATAAATGCCAATTTAACATTCTAATTCAAACTTCGCAAGAATTATTAACTGACCGCATTGTTGTTCTTTCCTACCGTTGTTTAGATGTATCCAGATTGCACAATAGCGGTACCCCTATTGCATTAATGTGGTTCTCGATCGTTATGTTGTTTTATATTGATCATCATTACAATTAAAATTGTCAAGTTATTGTCTTGATTTGAAAGCCTCTTTAACTTATTTACTGGATACATTTACCAAATAATTATATTTTGGAAAATTATATGGTCATTCCTCCTTACTGGATATCTGCACTAATTAATGAAATTAAATATGCCTTTAATTATTCCTATAAATATACAATCAAAATTAAAATATTCTAAACCCGAATTTACAAATTATTTAGCAGGATCATGATCATGTGATGAAGAAGCATAAAGAAGAAAAAATGAACAAAATAGAATCATTGGATAGAGAGTTTCAAGTTGCTATGATAGAACTGAGCAAAGTATCTCAATTCATTATGTATAATTTCCTTGAGGATAAGGTGGTGGAGAAATTGGAGATTTGTGTGTTCTGTGCTTTTTACTAACTAGCGTTGTTGACCTGATTAACAAAAAGTGTAGAAAGAAACTCAATAACCGAAACCTAATGAATGAATAAAT
The DNA here is from genome assembly GCA_949630135.1 of Balakata baccata. Lineage (NCBI taxonomy): Eukaryota > Viridiplantae > Streptophyta > Magnoliopsida > Malpighiales > Euphorbiaceae > Balakata > Balakata baccata. The sequence continues at coordinate 44,148 of CATIWF010058694.1, read as the reverse complement.
GTAAGAGTTCTATCATGGTTGAAATACTTAATGTAACAATTTAAATAAATGAAATTTATTCTTTTTACTAAAATGATTAGGTCCTTACTATACACTCTATGAGCCCGACTATAGTGAGGCTTTACCCTACTGTCATGTACCATTTCCTTCGTTTAGCTGGAACTCTTCGTCTTCCACAAAGTAGTAAACACTTTAATCATAAAACCTATTTAATTCTTTTTTTTTATTTACTTATTAAATAGATCAAACACCATTTATAAGTAAGGATGGTTACTAAGTACTTATAAAGAGAAAATACAAACAGCAGAATCATCACTGGTCTATTTGATCCAATCTAAAATTCATTTTTGCTCTTTGATCTATCTTTCCACTACCATGAATTATATCATCACAAATCTTTTTCCCATTTGCTTATTAATAGAAATCTTTGAGTACTTCCGCCAAATAGAAAATAACAAAAGCACAATAACAAATTTTACTCTCTGCTACAAGTGCTTCAATTTGGCTGCTAGGCACTATGTTGTGCTTCAAAAGGCTGATTTCAGTATAGCACTTTGGAATCTACTATGGCATTCATCACCTTCAACCTTTGAGTTTATGCAACTTTATTTGCAGGCAAATAATAAATATTCCCTTCTTTATTTTGGATGCTTGAAATTATTTCATAATCCAGAAAAAAGCTCTTAGCTTCATTGAGAAAGCAGTGAAACGAGAATGTGAATTATCAGCCTATTTCTTAGGCATTTCTTTAATTACAATGAATAGTATTGACGAAGGGTTAAAGTAGTAGAAAGTTGCATGGGATGGAAATGCTGGGCAGACACTAATAGATTCAAGGAAAATGCTAATAAGACTGACATTTGGATCTTGAAATCCTTTTGAAGTCTTTAATCCAACAATTTGTGGATTTATATCTCATAATTAGGAATCTAGGCCTTTGCACATAGATTAGTGTCTATGGAAAAAATGGAAAAATAAATAGAAATCATGCTTATATTTTTCATGTGTAATTGAAATGGAAAAAATAATTTTTATGATAATTGGAGTAAGAAATTGTAATTGTAGAAAATCCCTATAAAAGATTTATTCTAGCATTATATTTCCCGAACAGGCAAGTATGAGTGTAATTTTAGTACTACATTTCTCGACCATGTAACATAGGACATGGTCGAGTCTCATTATCCAATAAAGTATTTGAGTTATCTGACCATGTAATGGTAGATTAAAGTAGTGATAAATACATTAAAATTTATAAATACAATACAATTATTTATAAATAATAAACGTGATGGATTTATATGAAATATTTCGATGTTATATTGATTGTACATATAAAGGGTTGATAGCCATGTCTTTCTCGACTGGAATACATATCGTTCCCGACTGTACAGATAAAGACTATACAGATAAACAAACAATATCTTGTATGTTATGTTTTTTTTTGTGCCAGAAATTGGGTTTCTTATACTTAGAACCACATTTTATACAATTGATCCAACAAAAACAATGTATGCTATTCCTAGTTGAACAAACTCAAGGCCAATTTCAAATTCCAAACTTAGATGAGGTAATAATTGTTTGTATCATATATATTGGAACAACTTGTTCTTTATTCTAATGCATGTATGTTTCTTCCGCACTCCAACGCTCATCTACTTGCATATGTTTTATTTGATGTGGATGAATATATGCAATCAGTTGAAAAGTTTTGATTTTTTGAAAATGATTCTTTGCAAATAGTACCCTTTTTCTTGGGTAAGTGTAGGAGGAAGAAATGAGAAATAAAATATTTAATATTTTCCATTTTTTAATTTTTTTCATGTAAGGATATAATTGGTATTCAATGAGGAGTATTATTGATTTTATGAAAATATCATTAAAAGGGAGGGTTATCTTTCTAAAAAAACAGACATTTTTGGTTACTTTTACAATTTTAGAACTTTTTAGGATTATTATTAAAAAGACCTCGGTTCTTCAATTGTGAATTTTGCTATAATAATAATAATAATAATAATAATAATAATAATAATAATAATAATAATAAGGTCGTGCTATGATACTTTAGAGCACCGATTCGCTAAGATAAAAATTGTTGGATGGGAATGGAAATGATCTGAGCCACTTATTGATTTGCATCCAGTTACCTGCTAATAGAATCCCTTAAAAGTTGATGTGACTTGTTGTTAGGCTATGTCTCTATGCAAAGTAAAAGGAAAAACATTATCATGTACGTGAGAGTAGTTTACACGCGCTGGAACATTGTCAAGAATATATGCGCTACATATGTGAAGCCCATTTGTTTTTTTTTAATATTGAAAAACAAAACTCTTTCTTCTTCTACTAGCATTGCCTTAATTACTCTATGAAAAACGGATACCGATTAAGATCAATTATAAACTTTCTAACTATCTCTAAAATTGCTTATTTTCTACCGTCCATCATTTATCGCTGCATTTGAACATTGACTAAATCGTTCACTGACTTCAAAGCATTTCAAAATTTTATGTTACACCAACATCATTCGCGAACTTCTAATATAGTAAGACTCACATCCATTAGAATTGTGTGTCATATATTAGCTTATTCTACTTCATATTTTAAAATTTTATTAGAAAAAAGTTGAAATGTTCAACAGTTATATTAAAAGGGTCTAGGGATTAGGGTTAGAAGAAATTGGAGGGATAAAGAGAAAAGCTATAGGGAACAAAATAACTAGGCAAAGCTTGGTGTGGAAAAAAAATTTCCAAATAGGTTAGAAATAAAGAAGGAAACTTGGTGATTTAATACTTTGATATATATATATATATATATATATATATATAATAGGTATTGCGCTGCCTATATAGTTGAAATGTTCAACAGTTATATTAAAAGGGTCTAGGGATTAGGGTTAGAAGAAATTGGAGGGGTAAAGAGAAAAGCTATAAAGAACAAAATAACTAGGAAGAGATTGATGTGGAAAAAAATTTCCAAATAGGTTAGAGATAAAGAGGGAAACTTGGTGATTTAATATATATATATATATATATATATATATATATATATATATATATATATATATATATATATATATATATATATTGCGCCGCCTATATGGGCCCAACCCAATCCAAAGGCCATATGAATTAAATTATAAAAGGAGGAATAACTGCTCCTTATAGAATTAACAGAACATAAGAAAATACAAAAGTATACAAAAGTTTTCTTTTAAATCTTCTTCTTCTCCCATTCCATCCAAGAGAATCACAAGAGGCATTCATACCGTAGATTTTACTCTAGATTCTAGTAACCGGCATTCTCGAAGTATTGAAGACACGGATTCTATTCTAGAGGTAAGTTTCCACTGACCTAAAAAAATATAACATTTTCGTGTGTGTTTTGTGCTTGAATTGAAGATTTGATTAATTTTTATTCAATTAAACCATGAAAATACTAAGAAATCCAGAATTTCTTCAATTTTTCGAGAATGTATTTCTCTATTTCATAATGCGTAGTTGGTCTAGTTGGAAAGCTCTCATCACAAGCTTTTCAATGAGTATTTTTATGTAATTTTCTGATGAGTGGTTGAATTACTACGAATTTTTGAAGTTCAAGATCGAATTGGGGTTCTTTATTTTCTGGAAAATTGATATCAATCTGATTTCCACTCTTTGTGTTGTTGTTTGTTGTTCAAATGCTGTCCTAATGATGTTTAATTGCCAATTTTATGGTCAAAACCAATAGAAAAGCCCAAAAAATATAGGAAAATTGCAAAATCGGGTTTGGATTATGGCGCATGAAATGACGGTAATTAGCAAGCTAGAATTGTCATGCCACATGTCAGCTAGAGAGTGGCTTGATGTGGCAACCATCGTTGAGCTGGCGCTGACGTGGCAAGATTTGATGACATGGCAGCTTTCGTTTTTCGACATGTGGCACAATTTTGACGTGAGAGCCACATGTTTTATGATGTGGCAGCACCTCATTGGGTGAAAGCTGACTATTAGAAAAGGGTACTCTAAGCATAATCACATTTGACACTCATTGTACATATTATTTTCAATGAATAAAAGATATTTTCATTATTTGATGTTCATTTATTTACGAATCGATACAGATCTTAAATCATATAATGAAGTCCATGATACAACACAGTATGAAGGAAATCATGATGCAATCATGATATTGAGATTCTTATCATATGCAATTATGTTTGTATCTAAACTATACCTAGTCATAGGATCAATAAAAATGGACATTGTTGATCCGAATAGACTAGCACATGTTATGCTCCTTGATTAGATCAAACAGTAGATCTCATGAATTGTAAGCATGAGATGTTTAGAGTTAACATATGGATGCTTGTTAAGAGTAGTCAAGCACATTGGATGATAGGCTATAGGGCAATCTTATGGATTATCTACTCAAATGTCAATGATAGTCTCATCATAGTAATGGTGCAAGTACCCTTAGACTTGAGGTACTCAAGGATATCTTAGATACTGATTATGTGCTTTGACTCTATTCTTTGTTGCCTCATAGAGGTCACTTATAGAGTGGTGATTGGGTATAGCTTGAGGATTTGAAGGTAATTGAGTAGCCAATAGAAGATTCACCACTCATGCTAGTAGGAGTGCATACACCTCTTATCGGGATCATTACATGAGAGTCTCTGGCTAGAGTAGAAATGTCATGAAGATAGTCTTTAGTGACATATATAAATGAGTAATGAGTCTCGATAACAAGATCTAACATTACATGGACTAAATGTGATGTAATCAGTGTAGTAGGAGTTAACATTGAGTCTGTGCACTGAACTTAGTGGGGTATAGAATGGTGAAATGACAAATTGCGTAAATTATTTGTCTATGGAAATGTTTATAGTCAAACCACTGAGAGGTCATGATGTGTTGCTAGATACCGCTCATGACTTGCTAGAGATCAAGTGTTGATCTGGGTGATCAATATAATTGGAAAAGCTAATGTGTCACACGCATTGAAAGTGTGAAGCATGAGTAAAATAGTCATAGATAGGATCCAATATATGAGAGAGAGATTTGGGGCCGGACGGTGTCGGGATCACGGAAAAGTTTTGTGAATTTTGGAGTTATCGGGGCCTATGGGCCTATAGCATGATGGTTGGCAGGATTTCGAGATCGTAGAAAATTTTTATGAGTTTTGGAGTCATCGGGGCCTGTACATGTGGGCCCATAGTGTGCAAGCAAGCATTAGGCATGCCTGCTAGCTCGCCTGCCAGCCAGCCCAACAACCCTAATTTTGCCTATTTTTGTGGTCTTTCAAATTTTAAAAGGTTTTTAGGTAAGTGTGGGACTCTATACTCTAGGGGCTCTTTTGGAGACATATATATACTAAATTTGAGTAGAAAATTAATGAGCCACCATTTAGAATTAAAAGTTAATTCTACAAAATTCTCTCAAGAACACTTCTTCTTTGCTAGCACTTAAAAAGTGTTCTAGCCACCACCATAATGGGTTTCTTTCTTCATTCTTCGTATGGATCAATGTTAGAGACGATCCTCCTCTTGGATTGTTGTGGTTTGAGATAACCCGATAAGGTGAAAATTGAAGAATCAACTCAAAGAATTAAAGGTAATAATCTTCAAACTAATTTTAGTTAGTTAATTTTGATGGCATACGTTACATCCTTTGTATCAGTTTTGAAATTTTATTTTTCCCCTGCATTTTTTTGTATGAGATACACCCTCAAAACCTAACATGACATGGTGGTCAATCGACGTCTACCAGCGCATCACAACACGTGGACGCTCATGGTGACCGTTCGATAGTGCGTGGAGGTGCGTGAACTGCTCTTTTGGCGCATGCAGGTGCGTGTGAACTCCTTTTTTGATGCAATTTTTTTAACATGCTTAAAATTTGATTTCCTATCTAGTGGGCATTTTTTTTAGAATTTTTTGAGCACATTTGGAATTAATTTTGAATTAAAAAGTGTGCAAAATATTAAAATTTGCATGATAATTAATGAGATATAAATAAAATATGGAATAATTAGTGGAAGCAATATGTGTTGCTCCTAATATGTGATTTATATGTGTACATTGATTTATTATACAATATATATATATATATATATATATGATGTTAATTTTAGTGATGATCATTATACTTTTAATAACTTGCTTAAAAATCATTTTTTTAATTTTTTCTCATAAAAATCACGAAACTTCATTTTTTTCCACAAAAATAACTTACGGCAATTTTTTCACCGGATTGCTGATGATATGGCACCGGAATGCTTAAATGTAATACCACATCATCATCCACATAAATGTTACGTTAGCAAATTCAAAGAATAGTAGTACCATGCCGGCAATCCAATGAAGGAATTGCTAAAAGTGATTTTTATGGAAAAAATGAAGTTTATTGTTTTTTATGGGAAAAAAATTAAAAAAGTAATTTGTGCAAGTTATCGAAAATATAATGATCTTCGGTGAAATTAACTTTTAAAATATGTTGTTCTATAAAAAATTGTACACATATGTTTTCGTGGAAAATATTAGGTTGGTAGATAAATGAGTTTCACCTAATATGATGATTGGCTAATATTTAAATTAAACGATGATGACTATACTATATCAGTGGGAATTGATTCGACTATCTAACAGTACTTTTGTTTCTGCTGCTTGTGTTAGATTATTATTGATTAATTTAAGACATTGTGATATAAAATAATTTTTTAGTAAGAATTGTGCTAAATATGATTGTGATCATTATTCTAAATAATTGAAATGGCTGCTACGAAAAGCTTAATTGCTGATTTGAACCAGGAAGATGAGCTGAATGATAATAATTATGATATATGGTATCGCAAGATTCATTATCTCTTGGAATAGCAAGAAATGCTCGAAACTATTACACAACCGATGACTGAACCTGAGCATGGAAGCACTGCTCAACATAGCCAAGATATGGAGGCATATCACGCCTATAAGTGCAAGGATAGAGTTGCTTGCATATTGATGCTGAGTAGTATGTGAAATGACTTGATGCTACACTTTGAGAAGCATCACTCAGCTTAAGTAGTTTGGGATGCTATTAAGGTTCAATTTGGTGGAACCTCGACAATAAGGCTGTGTCAACTGAGTCTGAAATTTGATGCCTATAAGAAAAATCCTAATCACATAATGAGGCAACACATAACTATCATGTCTAATATGATAAGTGAGTTAAGGTTGGTGGACATGAGTTGACTGATAAGCAACAGGTCCAAGCTATTATACGCTCTCTTTTTAAAGTCTGGGAGCACATCCGTGTCAACCTTACCCATAATAACAAACATTTGAAGATGTTGCCTAATATATTGAGCTAGAAGAAGATCGCCTTCTCATCGACAAGCCCTTTGGGGAGGCTTATATGACTAAGTCCAAAGGTGCTTTCGGCTTTGATCAAAAGAAGGGTAACGGCAAAAAGCAAGGCAAGAGAGGTAAAGAAACCAATTTTAGTGAAAACAAACACAAGTGCAGTAGACATAGAGGTAAAGAAACCAATTTTAGTGAAATCAATTGTGGAAAGCTTGATCACTTTACTCTTGATTGCACTGAGCCAAAGGTATTGTATGACCACATTTATCCCTTTGACTTATATGTTAGTAGTTGTTTAATGATGGTTGAAACTATTCTTTATTGGATTATAGATTTAGCAACAACCAACCACATAGTGAGGGATTTTTTAAGTTCGAGGAAGTTTAATGTCTATTACTATTTTCGCTAGAATTTTTTTAAAAAATTTGTATTTGACAATAGTTGTGTGTAATTACTTTTGGACAATGTTTAATATGACTTTGGATATTTTTTAATTGGTTTTATGGTGTTGAACATTATTTTATGGATGTATACAAATACGTATTTGTTGTTGGCAGTTCCAATAATATTTTATTAAACAATAATTTTAAGTGGTATGCTAATTAGGACACATTGCCCATGATCGTATAGAAAGATTACCAAAGGATGATCTTTTAGCTTCTATTGAGATTATAGAATTGCATGTATGTGAGCATTGCTTAGCTAGAAAAACAATATAATTACCATTTAGCAACGTAAGAGAGCCATGTTTCCTTTGTATCCTATCCATTCTGACATTTGTGACCCAATGAATGTGAGAGCAAAATATGACGCTCACTATTTCATCATATTTATATATGATTTCACCATATACGGTCACAATTATTTTATCTCCTATAAGTCTTAAGCATTGGATTACTTCATACACTGTAGTATATTGGTTGAGAATTAATCAAATGAAATAATAATAAAAAAAGGCATTAAGGACCGATTAAGACGTGAATATCTATTCAATTTATTTAAAAGTTATTATGATGACAAGGGTAAGCTAGGTAGCTAACTACTCCTTCCACTCCATAATAAAATGGTGTAGCAAAAAGAAGAAATAGAACCTTATGGACATGGTTAGGTCAATAATGGTGCAAGCTAATTTGCTTGTTTCGTTTTGGGAGATCTGCTACTGAATGCAGCCTATATTTTTAACCATGTGTCATCTAAAACTATTTTTTCAATCTCATATAAGTTATGGAAAGGTGAGAATCCTAACATAAGAAAAGTGTGCCCATAGGACTGCACAACTTATATCCAGAACACCTCTTATGAATATGGAAACTTGGTCCGGTGCGGAAGAAATGTATCTTGATAAAATACTTAGAATTCTCCAAAGGATATGTATTTTTAGGGAAGATGTAAATGAAAAAGTAATAGAAATTGAGTCATAAGATATTTTCTTAGAAGAGGACTTTCCTAAAAGAGGTGAGACAAATGAGAATTTCCAACTATATGAAATGGATAATCCGGAGTCTAGTGGAAAAGCAAGAATGATTGTCTTAGCTCTGACAGAGCAAGATGATATAGAATATCATACTCCTCCTAAAGTTAGAAGGAACGATAAATTACTAGATTATATTTCTATAGAATAATATCATAAGCAATCTCAACCTCGATGTAATAATCGTGAAAGAACTCATCGTTGATTTGAGATTAAGGGAGAAACTTTTATGATTACTTCAGATGAATAAGAGCCCAAAACAGTACAACAAGCTATTTCTAGTCCTAAAGTTAAGGAATAGATTAAAGCTATGGAAGAGAAAATGGATTCAATGAAATCTAATCGAGTCAGAGATTCAGTTGATTTAACATCAGGTTGTAAGGCCATTGGGAACAACTGGATTCTCAAAATTAAACATAAGAATGATGAGACAATTGAAAGATATAAAACTCGATTAATAGCCAAAGTTACATATAACAAAAGGGAATTGATTATAGAGATACATTTTCACCTATAGTCAGGTTAGTGTCAATTCACCTTATTCTGGCTATTGTGGCATATATAGACTTAGAATTATACCAAATTGATCTTAAGAATGTTTTTCTCAATAGAGAACTAGATGAAGAGATCTATATGGATCAACCTTTAGGTTTTTAAGCTTAAAGGACAAAAGCGCAAAGTTTATAGATCCAAAAGATCCATTTATGGTCTTAAGCAAGTTTCCAGAATATGGAACCTCAAAAATTTTATCAAGCCATGTTGAAGGATGGCTTTATGATGATAGAGGAATACCATTGTGTATATGTTAAATGTTCAAATAGTGGGTTCATAATTCTATCCTTATATGTTGATGACATATTAATAATTGGAGATGATAACAAGTTGATTGATGTTACCAATAAATGATTATCATCAACCTTCAAAATGAAATACATGGATGAGGCTAGCTATATGCTTGGTATTAAGATCCTTAAGGATTGCTTGAAAAGGCTTCTAGATTTATCTCAGGAAACTTATATTAAGAAAATATTGGAGCATTACCATATGCATAATTGCAAGCTAATGTATGTCCCAGTTGAAAGGAATATGAGCCTTAGTCTTGATATGTATCCCAAGAATATAAGTCCACAGTACCTTAATCTGGCGATATTGGTAGTTTGATGTATGTAATGATGTGCATGTATTTATACACATGCTACGCCATCGGGCTATTAAGCATATTTCAATCTAATCCAAGTTCGAAACACTCAATGGCAGTCAAAATGATATTGAGATATTTAAAAGAAACTTTAGACTATATTCTATGGTACCAAGGGAAGGATTTGTGCTTAGTTGGTTATACAAATGCTGATTAGAGAGGCAATCTTGATCAGTGCAAATCGATTTCTGGATATGTATTCTTCTTAAATGATTATGTAATTTCATGGAGTAACAAGAAGCAATCTTATTATGAATATATAACATGCTCCTCAATTATACACGAGGTAGTTTGATTAAGAAAATTTTTGCAGCATATTAAAACTGTTTCAGTTAACATATCAACCTATCATAATTTATTATGACAATATGGCTGCATTAACCCATGTTAAGGATATGAAATATCAAACCAAATATATCCATATTGGATATTGCTATGTTTGAGACATGATCATACAAAGAAAGTGGTTCTGAAATATATCCTTATAAGTAAAATGGTAAAAGATCCACTTACCAAACCAATAGCTAGGGATGCATTTGTTAGACAAGTGAGATCCCTGAGCTTATGTAGGATGTAATCAATTTGTGAACATTGCTAGACCACTTATTTTATTTATTGAAGACATATTTACTTAATTCGTTTATGCATGAATGTACTAGTTATATGAAAATGTACTGTATGTTAGTTAGCACAATTTGATGAAGTATGTCGATAGACTTAGATTGACTTTCTCACATAAGTAATCGCCTTTAGTAATGTGGAGCGAGTAGAGATGAGACCAAAGTTTGGATGACTAACACACAGTGAAAGTAGTTTTGGTCATATTATTGAATAAAAGGTTGTCTTGACAAGGATCAAGATGATATTCTTCACATTTAAGAATCAACGTCAATGACTTTCCCATCATTCATGTGTCTATTTTGAGAAAGCTGAGTGTGAAACTTGTTGTTTGACATTATTAAATATGTAGACAAAAGTATCAGGTTTTGGGCTTTAAGAGCGACAAGACTAAGACTCATATTGTGTTATCTAAATTATGATTAAGAGCAAGACATACACTCTTTCATCTTCGGCAAGAAATGAGTTGCTCCACCATAGCATGCTTTTTATACTGCATATGCAAAACGACCAATTAGGAAGCGAAAGAATGGATCATTGCTTCTTCGCTATGTGAAAACTAGGAATTATGAAAACATATTTCATTTATACTACCCTATGTGAATTTTGACTATTTCATGACGTGATGGATTAATGTTGGCTATCTTAGGATGTATCTTATAGTCATGAGATGATTTGACTTAATAGAACACTCCTAAAAAATAGAGTTAATTCAGATCTGACTGATATGAGGGCGAAAGAAAGAATATTTTTGTTTGTACACTTGTTGCTTGTATTCGCCAATCGAGCTTATTTTGCTTGATATAACTTGAAATAACTTAGAGTATAAAGTAATATTGTAAGAGTGATCTAAGAATGAATTCTTAGAGGATTGAATGATGCTCGATCATGTGTATTAAGAAAAATATTTAGGGTAAACAACTACATTATCAAGAGTAAATACATCAATGGGTTGATGTCTCCTATATGGCCTATGGTTAAGTTTGTATTAGAGCTCCCACCATTTGTGTACTTTGGATTGCATGGTCTGTTCGTCTGTATGAATGATTCTCTATCCAAGTTTGAGTTGTTGGAATGATGTTTTGGAATGAGCCAAGCCTAGAGTGAATTTCACTGACGCTACTCCAACTATATAAATTATAACAATTTAGTATTTCAAATATTATTTTAGTCATCATACTATATATAAAAGTGGAAATAGGAGGGTGGATAAGCAAATTTACTAAAAAGTCATCCCGATTGTATTAGTTAATTGAGTTAATTTTGTAGTTTAATAATTTAATTTATAAGTGAATAATATTAGTAATTCATTAATTAGAAGTCCAATTCTATTAGGACTAGGTAGCTATGTTATATATATATATATATAAAGATAACTAATATTAAAAAGAAAAAAATTAGGAAGACACACGTTTGTCATTTAATAATTTAACTCATTTTGTTATTTAATAATTTAATTTATTAGTAAATAATATTAATAATTTATTAATTAGAAGTTCAATTCTATTAGAACTATATGACTATATTTTTTATATATAAAAAACAGATAACTAATATTAAAAAGAAAGAAAAAATAATTTAACAAAAAAATATTAGGAATGCACAGTAAAAAAAATAATAACGATAATATATTTCTTCGGTTCACTCACTAAGTACTTAAACATTATTTTATATTTGATTTGTTCAAAAATCTAATATAATTAATTGAATTGGGTAAAGATTCAACCTTTGACTTAAGACCGTAAAGTACTTACTTGTGACACCTCACTTATACTTGTGACACCCCACTTATATACTATGAATAATCCCAATATATAAACAGAATGCCACAAAACTAGCTTAATAAACTTGTGCAAATTTAAACTTTTTCATATAACAACTTAATTCAATGTTCATGCTCGATTTGACTTTATCTTTTTATATCACATATCACTTGTCACATGTTTCATATTACCAGAATTAATCGATTTACGGCTTACAAGCCTTATACGTATTCATATAAATATCAACTGTATCATAGAACAAAACATCTTCTTCATTATATACAAAATATGTTAACTAGTCCCATGTGCATGAACAAAATGGAATACAAAAGTGTAGTGTCATAGACCCACAAACCAAGTCTCAATGTCTCCTCTAAAATGGGCTTCAACTCTTCTTTATCAACTTCAGATCTACTATTCACAATCTTTTGACCTGTATGAGAAAAATTCACACTAAACTATTCCTAACTTACTGATACATATAAGCATATAACCACACAAAAACATGATATATATTTAAAATAAACATGTACATGGCATATAAAAAATGAGCACACTAATATACAAGGTTTACATATTTAATTAACAACATATATCAATTATTATTTCAACTTGTAACATAATGTAAACATAGTTTATGTCATGCCAAACTTATATGAACAATTCCAATACTTTTCATATCACACTTTTTAATTATTAGCTCAAGTTTCGTTCTCGGACTATACGGACATGGGGTATAGAGTAGGGGTACTCGCAGAGCTTCAGCCATCCCACTCATCATAGTCTCAAGTCAAGGGCGCTCACGGAGCTTCAGCCAACTTGACTGATCATAATCACATCATCTAAATACAAATAGGATCGCGGGCGCTTGCAGAGTTTCAGCCATCCTGTCCTTAATCATATCGATATCGGTACTGTAAACCCTCTTAATGGTACACCATCTATCTCAAACTGGTCCTCAGGAAGAGAATTGGATAATTAAAGTCATTTATTTATTTCCTACATGTCCATATTTTTCATAATCAATATACCTCTTACACATGTATCGCCAATGCATCCTCATATTCAAAATCATGTAACCATATGCTATTTCATTGTATAAAATCATGAAATAGTTATTGGCATGCTTTAATCATATTTAGGAATAATAAAAACACATAAAATTGTCATAAGATAGTGTCATGGGCGTAACACTTTGAGTCATGGGTGTGACTCAAGTGGTGACCCCGATTGTGACTCAAGTGGTGAACCCTTTTGCCTCATTTTGGACATTTAGTCACAGGTGTGACTCCATAAATCCACCAATTTCCAGGTTTTAAACCCATCTTTTAAGACATATATCCCATATATATTAATAACCAACCAAACTCACCCAAATTCCACAAAATTTAATAATATTTAAGGGTTCATAGGATGCCCAACAACCAATTTAACACATATCACTCATAAATCAAAAATCAACTAACACATTTATGATCATTTAATGCTTTTGCATGCCAACATACTCAAGTCTACTCATTTATGCTCTCTAACATGTCATTACATACTCATAACAACTCATTTTATGTACAACATATCATTTCATTATTTTCCACATATCATGTCACACAATCCATCATTTTAACATACCATTTACTCAATCCATACACATAAACATGGACAATAGGTGAACAAAAAAAAAAAATCAAACTAAAAAGCTTGTTCTACCCTCCTTAATTATTACCTTCCTCTTCACCTTGTTTTCCTATAACAGTCATAACCAAATATCATTTTTATGTCTATAAAAGGTATACAAAATCATAAATCTAACCTCATGGCTCTTAAACTAAAGTTATTATGCATGATTCTCTCTCTTTATCATGGTTTCTTTCTTTTAATAACTTCATAAGACTTCCCTCATCAAGAAATCTAACATCCTTCTTCATACCAAAAAAACTAACACACATGTTCTTCTTCTAACCAAAGCAAACACACAAACCATCATCAAATCATCATAAAGAGATGGAGAGAACTTGCTTTCCTTACCTTAAAATGACAGAAATAAGTTTGAACTTGAGGGAAAAACCGAGCTCCCTCTTCTCCCTCTAAGCTTCTCCTATCCACTCTTCTCTTTTATGTCTCTAACCTTCAATTCCTTGCTAAATCTTGGTTTGAATGTAGGTTTTAGTGTTTAAACACTCAAAAACTCATAAAAATATGCTAAGATATTATCCTTAGGTATGGGGGATCATGTCTTGGGGTTTATGGGGTGAATGGCCGAAATAAAATGAAGAAATGGCGATACAACTTTTTATATAACAAAGGAGTCACAGTCGTGCCTACATATGTCACGGGCGTGATGCTCTAATAGTTATTAAACCGACTTAAAAACTTCTAAAATTCTCCATAGAATTTCACTCTACTCGATGGTAACGGTTGTGATTCATATAGTCATGGGCGTGACTGTTTATCAGCTCAACTTCTCACTCTATATTAACTTCCAACACCATTCCCAAGCCAATGCTCATCAATATACCTTACATATACCCCATATATACTCCCATACGCTCACAATATACCTCTCGTATATTCTTAATATATATATATATATTAAATTCTTACTTTTAATTACCAAATTATCCTTCATTCACCACATAGTCTTCTAGGCTCTACCTCGTGGGTGTTATATTACTACCTCCATTTTATAAGTGTTTGTTAAGTATTATAACATAAAAACTTGGGTTTTAGCTTAAGAGAGTTGGCTAAAACTCTAGGCTGCATTTGACTTGATTCTTGCCCTCGAGAAGAATTATTAGTGAAGAGAATTAAAACTCTTAAGATTGTATCTTGAGGAGTAGATGTATGCAATGATGCTGAACTACTATAAATTCAAGTGTATTAAGCTATTCTTTTGAAGTCTAATTTTTTGTTTTGCTAGAAATTTCAATACTAGTTTTTAAGTGAAAAAGTGTTCAAAAGTGCTCTTGCAGAAACCTATTTGAATTTAAATTTGTTTGACATTTTGGTTGCAAATAAAAGAGATGATTTATTTGACAAAATATGATTTTTGAGGTTGAAAAACATTTCATATTATAAACTTTGATTTTGTTAAAGTTTTAGTTAATGATAAGTTCAATATCTAATAATCACATATAAAGCATGTTAATAAAAAAACTAGTAAAATAAAATTTGAGGTAATTTTATATTACAAAATACTGAGTTATTACAATTTATATAGTTGAAGTATCGTCAGTAAAATTCACTCCCAAACTCACTATAAACGACTGAGAGGTGTCGGGATTTATATAGGGCATGAGCCGCCCATATGGGGTTGACCCAACCCAAAGCTCATATGGATTAAATTATAAAAGGAGGAATAATTGCTCATTTGCAGAATTAACAGAATGTAAGAAAATACAAAAGTATGCAGAAGTTTTCTTTTGAATCTTCTTCTTCTTCTTCTCCCATTCTATCCAAAAGAATTACAAGAGATGTTCATACCATGGATTTTACTCTGAATTCTAGTAACCGGCGTTACCGAAGTTTTGAAAACACATAGATTCGGTTTTAGAGGTAAGTTTCTGCTGAAATGAAAAAAAAATAACATTATACATAGAGAGAGAGAGAGCATAAAACAAATTTGAAAAGGCTTTTTCTAAAAAAAAAAAATCAAAGGCAGAAAGTAGAGAAATTAAAAAAATATATATAAAAATAAAAAAGAAGAGATGGGTAGTGAATTGTAGAGCTATGAGTGCCTCTTCTTGAATCATCATTAACAAGAACAGCTTCAAGTTCAACTATCCAAACTTTAGGGAATATAATTGTATCAATCCTTGGAAACAGATATTTTAGGCCTGCTTTTGCTTTTCGAATCGCTAATTGTTTTCATGGGTCTATTGGTGTTATTCTTGCTGGAAGTGCAACTTGCTGCATGTTTTTACTTGATCGTCTGTTGCTCCTCTTCCATTGTTTTTTTTTAAATGTTTTTTCTAGCTTTGTTTTACTGCAATTACCCGCTTAATCTTTGTTCCCATGGAGATAATAATGCAATGATAAAACTGCAAATAATAATAATAATAATAATAATTATTATTATTATTATTATTATTATTATTATTATTATTACTGTATTTACAGGAGGAAGCCAAAATTATATGATTGGAGTGGTAAAGAAATATTTTATATAGGATTGGAGTAAAATAAAAATTTTTGAAGGATTTTATTGAAATTTTTTTAATATATATATATATATATATATATATATATATATATATATATATATATATATATTTGGTTGGGGCCCTAGGCTCATGTGAGCCCCCATTATCGTCTTCCATGTGTATTCAACCTGGCGAAGAAAAATGAGGAAATTACTTGAAACACTAGAAATTTAAATTTTTTTTCAATTTTACCGATGATACCTTCATGTTTCGTTCTAATTTTAAGTATTTTCATTTTTGCCATTTTTTTTTTCATTTCAAATATTAGATTCATTGTGTATTTAGCATATTTTTTTCGTTTAATTGAAATAGAAAATGATTATTTTTCGCATTTTAAACATGAATTAAAAATTTATTTAACTTATATGGTCACCAATGTCCTTATGCATACATTTATTTATTTTTAATTAACTTAATTAGTAAAAAAAATACATAAATTTAGATTTATTGAACTTAATTACTAAAGCAAACTTGTATTTAATTAATTTAATTAAAATTATATATTTTGCTAAATTTTTGGCTATATTTTTAGATAAATTTTAGGTAAACCTTGAAACAATCTTTTGGTAAACTTTATGGTAAATATTGTGCAAACTTTTAGTAAATTTTGGGTAAATCTTGAGTAAACCTTATATAACTTCAACTTTCATTAATTTTCTTGTAAAAATTAGGTAAATCTTGTGTATAATTTGAGTAGATCTTAATAAATTTTTGATAAACCTTTTGTAACTTCAATGTTTTTTAATTTTGTGGTAAATTTCAGGTAAATTTTAGGTAATTCTTGGATAAATCTTGGTAAATCTTAAAAAAACCTAGTGTAATTTCAACTTTTTTTAATTTTTTTTTGTAAAAATCGGGTAAATTTTAGGTATAATTTGAGTAAAACTTAAGCAAATCTTTGATAAATTTTTTTTTACTTTAATTTTCATTAATTTTATGATAAATATTGGATAAATATCATATAAACTTTTAGTAAATCTTAGACAATTTTTTGGTAAACCTTGGTAAATCTGAGTAAACTTTGTTTAATTTCAATTTTCATTAATTTTTTTGGTAAACATTGAGTAAATATCATATAAACTTTTAGTAAATTTTAGACAATTTTTTGGTAAACCTTAGTAAATCTGAGTAAACTTTGTTTAATTTCAATTTTTATTAATTTTTTTTGCTAAACATTGAGTAAATATCATATAAACTTTTAGTAAATTTTAGACAATTTTTTGATAAACCTTGGTAAATCTGAGTAAACTTTGTTTAATTTCAATTTTCATTAATTTTTTTGGTAAATATTGAGTATAACTTTAGTAAACTTTAATTAAATTTTTGATAAATTTTTTGTAACTTCAAATTTTTTTAATTTTGTAATAAATTTCTGGTAAACTTTTAGTAAATCTTGAATATTAATATTTTTGTAATTTTTTTAACACTATTGATATTGTTGAAAAAAATATTAGCGCTTTTTTTTTATTTTTGAAAAAAACCTTATGGGACTATATTTTAGTAATTATTTAAGCACTTTTTTTCCATTTTTTTTTTTTGTAAAAATTTCAAGTAAAATAGAGTGATTATTGTTGGTGGCATCTTTATTGTATTTGGACTGAGGTGTCGGTCCAAGTCTCTTTTTGGGTCGGTATAATTGTGAACAATATTGTATTTAAGAACGTAAACGAGTCAAGTTACTTCCAAACTTTTTGAATTCGACTTCCAACCGAGTCGAGTTTAAGTATTACAATATTCGACTATAAAGATTAGTAGCTATTTTTTTAATTATTTATTAAATTACTTCTATTATTTTATTTTTTAAATATATTTGAGTTTAATCAAATCAAGTTAATTCGAATCAATTTGAGCATAGTACACTATTTATTAAATTTTTGTAGTTGATTTGAGCTCTATCGCGTTAAACTCGAATATATCAAATATTTTTTGAATTGAATTTTAAACAGTTTAAAAAATATATAATTGAGTTTGAATGAGTTTAAATATCTAATTTTTTGTCTAGCTCAAACATAGCAATGTATTGATTGCATTCGACTCCATTACACCTGAAGTTGTAGTACTGTTCTACTGAAATGAGATTAGAAAATCGACAATGAAATAAGATTAAATTTTTGTAACCTTAATAAAAATGAAGAAGTAATTTGAAATCCACCGTAACTAATTGGGAAAAGTATAAAAAACTGGCATCAGGTATTTTCAACTAGAAGTTTATTTTTATTTTAATAAAACGGATACGTGTTTTGTAGGAATGACAATGGGACGGAGTTCTCCATTCCCGACCTCGAAAATATACCATGTCCTTTGACATCGCCCCATTCCCTACTAGGAAATTTTAGAGGTCTTCGTCCCTGACCCCGATGGGGACGGGAATTTTCGATCTCAATCTGACCTGAAATTTATTAAATTTTTTTATTTTATTTTCAAATTAAAAATATATTTTTATTTTAATTAATGAGTTAAATATATATTTTTTAAATAAAAAAATATTTTTACTTTAAATAAATATCAAAATTTTATTTTATTATTTTTAAAAATTACTAGTTATATTAAAATATAAATAATTAATATATATATATATATATATAAATTTAAAAATAAAAAAATAATTGTTCTGGGCAGGGTTCGGGGTGGGGTTTGGGACGGGACACATATACACCGGTTCCGCCCTTCCCCGGCACAAAATAATTTAGAATCGGGGCAGAGTACAAAAATAACAAAAAGCACCGGGAATGCAGGTCCTAGTGTTTTGTTTTGTTAGCAAAATAAGGTATTTTACATGTCTAATGTTGCATCCTAAAACTCCTAGCTGGATTTTTTTAATATGTGACGCCTTACCTTAAATGACGAAAGCTATGTGAAAGGCTTTCAAATGCCAAAAACCCAACAAATCAAAACTGATGCTTTTACTGTCGCAAAAGGCCACTATGGTTCAAGCACCTCCTAAGGATTTCAAGTCACTTTTCCCAGATTCTTGGTAAATGGGTCTCTTTGCTCTTATCTCAGTTCAAACCAGTTTTCTAGTGATGGAAGATGGTGATGATGATGGAAAGACGATGAAAGCTCTTCAACGGTTGAAAATGAGGACGGTGACGCCATGGGAAAGAGATAGTGATTTTAGGTTTTAAGAGAGGATTTGAGATTAGGGTTAAAAAATGGAAGAAATTAATTATAAAATGCTAGATGGGATGCCACATAAGGACATCTTATCGCTATTAATGTGAAATACCTTGTTTTGTTAATGGAATAAAACACCTATCCCATTTTATAAAAAAAATAAATATGAATCTTTAATTGAAAATGTGCAAAACTATATACTACTTTTTACTTTTCCCTAATTAACTTCGTTTGTTACAAGAAAAAAAAAAAGAAAAAGGAATTTATATAGCAAGAAGAGATCCTTGAGTGTTGGAATCTCAGATACGTACAGCTTTAGATGCTTTTGGTTTTGGAGCTGCCCCAACTCATACCAGTTAGACAAATAATTTAATTTATGCTGAAATTGGATGCATACGAATGCGAGCGTTCAAGTTATTCACCACATCCCATCAAACTACTTAATTGCTTCTTGGTTACAATTGTTATTGATATTTTATTTAGGTTAGATCACTGTAGAATATATGGTTGTTTAATATTAATGTGAGAAAATTTTTTTAGATAGATTCACTCTGCTACGTTATTTGTAAATTAGTCAAATCACAAAAAGAATATATATTTAATTATTTTTAATGTGAATACAATATATAATTATATAATTAAATTAGTATACAAATAACCGAGTATATTTAAAAAATTTCTAATATAAAGTATCAAAAAAGCATACTGTAATTTTTTTTAAAAAGAACTCATATAGTAGCTTTTCCAATTAAGTTTAGTTTTCAAACTACCACAAAATTGAAAAATATTACTTAATTAAATATTAAAAATTTGTTATTTTCAATAGGTAAACACATTTCCTAGAATAGACCAAAAAATGGAATCTATGTGCAGTTCGTGAAAAACATGGCATTCATTAATAAGGCAAAATCAAAGTCACCTCCCTAGTGTAAAGTCAACTTGCAGACATTTTCACGAAACTTTATTTGCAAATTTCACACACAAACTTTCCTTTATTTATTTATTTATAAAAATTATAAGAAAGTCCTAACGTATAGAGTTATTTTTAATTTAAATCCTAACTTTGTTTTACTATCAATTCAAATCCTAGTATTTTATTTTACTTTCAATTTGCCTCATTTTTCGTCCATTTGTCATTCAAAAAAACATAATGATAATAATGGTAAGCTATGTTGATTGACAATTAAACTCTTTTTGCAGTATCCTGCCTGTTTTTTTTTTTTTTTTGTAATTTTTGGGCCTGCAATACTCTGCCTTAAATAGGGTAGAATGCTGTTGTCATTTTTGTGCCCTAACCCTACACTGATCCTAAAATTTTTTATGGCAGGATGGAATCCGCTTCGATAAGTTATTTATTTATTTTTATATTTATATATATATATATGTATATATATAATAATTAGTTATATTTAATAAGTTTTGAAATAATAAAATAAAAATATGATGCTTATTTAAAGTAAAAATATTTTTTATTTAAGAAAATATATAATTAACTAATTAATTAAAATAATAATAATAATAATAAAAATATTTTTTATATTAAAAAAATAGAAAACTTCAATAAAATCGGATATTAGATCGGAATCAAGAATTTCCATTTCCATCGCGATGGGAGACAGAAACCCATAAATTTTCCGCGATAGAAATAGGGACAAGATAAAATTTTCAGGACCGGCGACAGAGGAATTTGCCCTGAACCTGCCTGTTGCTATTCCTAACACTAGATAGGACATTAGCCACCATGTCATACAGTCATACACCAGCTCATTCACCATTTTTATATTTAGTTTGGTAATTGTCCACTCATGGATATAAATTTAAAAGAAAAATAACGATACTTGCAGAATGGGCGGGTGAGTGAAATTTTGACTAATTTTACACAAATTGCTGAATATATCTTACAAAGATTTGATGAAATAAAAATCACAAAGAAGAAAATTATACAAACAGTAAAATGGTTGTCAAACTTTGTTTGCTGCTCTATTATACTTCATGTGACTGTTAACAAGTTGACCAGCGGCTAGGGCAGACATGAGAGAGAGTTCTCCAGCAAGAACAGAACCAGCTACAATGGAAGCCAATTGCCTTGAGTTTTCGCCTGGACTTTCTCTGTTTGCTCCTTTCACCCCTAGCAAGTTTAAGCATGCTGACTGTGATAATAGCTGGGTTCCACCTCCAACGGTACCAACCTTCACAAAATTCACCACTTTTAGATCATTTGTAATTGAATCCAAATAGACAATTCATGAGATATTTTTGGTACTTCAATCAGTTTCAAGACTCACCCTTTCTAACCCAATTTGAGTTTTTAATCATTTAAGAAATGAATTCAATACTAGTAATTTGATGGGATCTAAACAATTACCTCAATAGACGGCATGGTGACAGAAACATGAAGATCCTGTCCATCATTTACAGCTTCCATCATAGTCATACAGTGAGAACTCTCAACATTTTGAGCAGGATCTTGACCTGTGGCTATATAGACAGCAGTGACGATGTTACTAGCATGAGCATTAAAGCCACCTAGAGCTCCAGCCATGGCAGAACCAGTAAGATTCTTGAGCATGTTAAGCTCTACCAAGGCCTCAACATTGGTCTTCAATACCTTTTTCACAACATCACCCTTGATAATCGCCTCGCATACCACTGACTTTCCCCTTCCTTCAATCCAATTCACAGCTGCAGGCTTCTTATCCGAACAGAAGTTACCTGCACAAGAACAACAACACAGATTCAAGATGGAACGGACCAAAATCATCAAGAAAAATTTTTACCTTTTTGCATAGAAACTTGATATTACCTGAAATGCCAATGACATCCATGTCTGGAAAATCAGTCTGGAGGAAGTTTAATACATTCTGTACACCTTTAGAAACCATATTCATGCCCATAGCATCACCAGTGCTGCAAGAAAATCTCAAGTAAAGATTCTTGCCAGCAATAGCACACTTGACGTTCTGTAGCCTAGCGAATCTGCTTGATTTGTTAAAGGCAGAAGAGAGATCCTCAAAATTAGGAGGATCCTCCAAGTAAAACTTCAACTGGGCTGCTCTTTTTGCAGTCCCAAATCTAACGATAGGTGCCCTTGTCATCCCATCTCTTAACAGCACACTTGTGGCTCCACCTGATAAGTGAATTGCCTTACAACCCCTATTGGTACTGGCAACCAAACACCCTTCAGTTGTAGCCATAGGAACACAATATTCCTTCCCATCTAGCAACAAAGGACCAGCAATACCAACCGGAATCTGAACATATCCAATTGGCATCTCGCAGCACTGCCCCAAAATTGACTCATAATCAAACCCCTCCAATGGTAACCCAGAGAGAGATTTGCCAGTTATTCTCTCTAAGGCCTCACGTCTGATTTCAGCAGCTCGCTTGCAGTCCCCCAATCTTGATTCAAGAGAGTAAGATGGAGTTTTTCCCTCAACAACCGATTTGATAATCTCCTCATCCTCTTCGCTCAAAACAGTGGTTTTTGGAAGTGGAAATTCATCGAACACCTTCTGCTTAGGGGTACAAACCACGATTGCTGGCTCCGCCGCCTTACCAATCTGACGAGAGGAAACAACTGATCGCGGTGAAGAAAGAGAGCAGTCGAGAGCTTGCCCGCATGGCAATTTGCAGGCATCTTCCTTGAGAAGAATTTCTTCCGTCGCTTTTGCAGTAGCGACATCTTCCTCCTCCACCTCCTCTTCATCATCTGCCGCCCACACATCAGTAGGAGGGCGTAAAATCAGAGACTGGACAAAGTCAATACCGAAGAAACCGAGAAGGTAAATGAAGGAAGCGACGAAGCCAATAATA
The DNA here is from genome assembly GCA_949630135.1 of Balakata baccata. NCBI lineage: Eukaryota > Viridiplantae > Streptophyta > Magnoliopsida > Malpighiales > Euphorbiaceae > Balakata > Balakata baccata. The sequence goes on along the minus strand of CATIWF010058694.1, from coordinate 20,654 downwards.
GCGCAAATTTCGGATAAACTAACAACATGAAGTGGAGTAGAAGTTCGAATCTTCTCGCGCCAACGGCTGAGAAGAAAATAAACCACCCAGAAAAACACAGTGAAGCAAAGAGCATTGGTTAGGTAGAGAAGAAAGGGTAATGCATCAGAAGCCTTTGGACTACTCTCATCCTCCACCAATTCTACCTTGGAGGAGTTCATAAGTTTTACTGTGGTGGGTCGCCGGCGGGCCTCCATTTTTTACGGCGACGGTGGAGGAGAGATGAGAAACAGGAAGACGAAAAATGAGTCAAGTTTTGTCTGTTAATTTGTTTGATTGATCATTGAAGCAGAGGGCTAAGGAAATGGGGGGTATATATAACATTAATAGGTTGTTGACGTGGACAGAGGATGGTGTTTGAATCATTCTTCCCCTTAATGTTTTTTTTTATTTTTTATTTTTTGGCAGAAAAGCAACCATTTTTTGTATGTTTATATCTTTATGACTTCCCCTTAATGTTTTTTTTTTTAATTATTTTTTGGCAGAAAAGCAACCATTATTTATCTATTTTTGTATGTTTATATCTTTATGAATTTTGATCGATGTTATTTCTTTTTGTTTTTTTTAAGATAATTTATGTTATTTCTTATATTTTATTTTTATTTATTTTGATTATTAAAAATTTAAATTTTCATCATAATATGCTTCTTGTTGCCCAAATAATCACTAATAAGAAGATAAATTGGTGGAAAAATAAAAATTATTGTACATACAAGGAAACTAAAAAGATAGAAGAGATAGAGACACAAATTTTATAGAGGTTCGGGTGTTAACGAACTCTACTTCTCTCTCTAATTTTAATTGGATATTCATTAATCTAACCACTTAAATTACAAATAAAGTTTTAGTTACCTCACTCCCAATTAAGTATTTTACCAAGTCTAACACTCAACCCCAAATTCTCTTGTGTTTTAATGACTAACACAGCAATAAATTCTTTGTAATTTGGCTCACACTACCCAATTACAAGATAACTCAAATGTTTTAAGTCTAACACTTAAATCCTTACAAAAACAATTAATTGAGAAAATAAATTGCAAGAGTTTTGATACATAGAAAGTAGTTGGATATCTTAAATAGCATTTTAGTAGGGTATTTATACTGATTACCCACTAATTAGCAATTACAAATTGGTGTCATAACTCTTTCTAACGTTCTCTTATAAGTGCATTAAATGATATTTGCAAAAAGGGTTTTCCGGTTGGGAAATGACCTATTTTGACACGTGGCATTCTCTGGTTGGTTGAACACTCTAACGACTAGTTTCTATATGATTTTCTAAGTCGGGACTTGCTCGATGATGCCATACTTAGGTCTTGGGTCTGTTGGCTTTGAGTGCCTCCCGGTTGGGACCATACTTTCCCATTCGGGACATCAGTCAATTTGACTTGGTCATTTGACTTAAAGATGACGTGGCACATTTTGGTGGAGTCTCTTCTTCAATGTTCATGTCCTTTTCAATTTCTCAATCGGAATATAACATGTTCCGGTTTGGAAATGGTCTGTCTCGGTCGAGACATGGCTTGTCCTAGTATGCTTCGGCTTCTGGAACTTTGGAAGAATCAGAATGCAATATTTCCCGGTTTGGAAATGTATTTTTTGGTCTATATTCCTGTCCCAATCGGGAGATCAATGTTCCAGTCAGAAGTTTCACGTCTCCAGAAAATACTTGACTTGTTCAATGAGAAACTCATAACTAAATGTGTTGAAACTTTGAATACTATCAAAACAATACTAAATGAAGAAGTTAGTGACATTTAATTTGATTGTTAAGATCAAAATAGAGAGCAATCACCCTAAAGTTAACAATCTCTCCCTTTTTTATTTTGACAATCTAACTAGACAAAAATAACAAATTGATAATATTTTTATCAAATTGATATATTGAATAATAGATATGCAAAGTTTCACATCATTTAAAGGTAGAAAACGTATTGAATAACTTAAGTCAAAAAAAGTTATTGAAGTCAATATAATTGACTAAGTTACCAATTCAAAAATTAACTTAATTTTTGCATAGTTGTAATATTCTTTCTTCTCCTCCTTTATTAATATCAAAAATAATGGATGCATATAAAGTAAAAAGAAGCAATCACCAAGGAACGTAAGAAATAAACAACAACAAAAAATTATTGAAAAATAGAAATGTGCTACATAAAAAGAGAATGTGTTATCTAAATATGATATAACCACACATCTAAGTACTTAACCTAAAAAATGAAAGACAAGGTAGAAAAGTAGACTAAGTTATGCTTATCTTTCTTCATTACTTGCCTCCTCTTTCTCTTCACCACGCTCTTCTTCTTCATGAATGCCTTGCTCCCCCTCAAATGGTGAGGCTTGTTCAAAACTATGAGTGTATACATTAAGATTGAGTTGTCCTTGCATGCTTTGAATATCCAACTGAAGGTGTTGCATCATATCCTTCATAGTGTTGAAGGATTGCATTTGAAAGTCATAAAGACTTTGCAAGGTGATTTGTTGTGATTGAGAAGGTGGTAACGGAGGCATTTCTGATACACTTGACCCTTGTCTTCCTATGAAGAGCCTTGTGCGCTTCCTTGTAGCCTCTTGAGTTGCCTTTTAGGCTCCATGTTCTCCAAAAGCATAGAAAAAAGTGTCAACTTCTTTGAAGGGCCTTTATTGGATGTCTAAGAAGCTCTCATATTATGAGTGAGATGAAGAGAAAAGAGCATAGTTTTCATTCGTCATGAGATGAAGATACCTTGCAAGATAAGTGATTTGTGCATGAAGAGAGATGGTTCCTTTGGTAGTAGAGGCTATGGATTGAAATCTGTCAAGAAGAATATGGGCTGTATCAGTAGGACTTTGGTGAATCATGGCATAAAGATAGAGAAGGTCTTCATAGATGATTTTCTCGTTACTTTCACTTCTTGCATTACTAGTGAAAGTGATGATACAGTAAAGGATGAAGTGAGAAAGTGTCTTAATGTTTTTAGCATTGGATTTTTTGTCAAGATGGGTTTCAAGAGAGATACATTTCTACACATCAAGGGGAGAAAGATGCATAACTTGAGTATTGATGATGCCTACCTTTTCGAAGCCAAAAGCATATGCAAGTTGATGCTTTATTATCTCTTATGGTGGGCTAAAGAGACGAAATTGAATGTCCTAATAGCTGAGAGGGTGCTTGGGGTCTTTAATTACTTGAAGAGTGGAGAGGAATTCGATGGTAAGTTTATCATAGCCATCTTTAAGGGGCATGATGAAATTTGTCCTCCCCATTTCTTCAAGAGTGCTAATGACTTCATCTTTGACACCCAACTTGTCAAAATCATTAAGATTGAGGGTGCAGTTTAATATGAATTTCTTTGAGAAGGCGTTGAAGATGTCATTGAAGGAAGGGAGGTTGGAAGAAGAGGCCACTCATTTGCCTTTGGAGGCTCTTGATTTTGAAGTGCCAGATTTTAGTGCCATTGGAGAGGGTGAGTAGAGAGGGAGTTTGAAGATATTAAGTTTAGAGAGAAAATATTAGAGAGAGAGAGTTTTGATGCAAAAGTGAGGAAAAGAATGAGAATAGTGGGGTATTTATAGAGTTTGAAGATGCATGTTACTGTTTGAGGTGTTTTAATGAGAGTTATGGCGAATGGATTTGATTGGTGGTAATTACAAAAGGTTGCTATCGAGGGAATCCTAATTGAGACTGGGGGGTTCTCAAACGGGAACCTTCCAACGGTCAGAAAAATTTGATTTGTTGGACGTGGTCCCGAGGGGGATAGGTAGCTTCCCGAGTGTGCGCGTTTAAAGAGGCGCAATGGTTGGATTATTTTCAAATGTCCCGACCGAAAAATGGGGTTTCTTGAGCAGGAAATGATGAATTACAATGGTTAATTTAAAGACTAAGAAGTCGCGAGCGGGACATCATTCCCGAGAACGAGTTATAGGTACTCAGAGGATTTAGAGGAAAGAAAGGAAATATGACTAAAGTACGCTAGTGTGGCATATCATAGGTTATGATCATGGATGATTTTCGATAATAAGAGTCTCTTAGCCCATTAAATTTAACTTTAATAGACTTAAAATATCAACATGTGTACACAAAAGTTCATGAATCAAACAAGAAGCATAACATTTACATCAATCAATTAAAGAGCATATAATTCATATAAATATATTTATGCATATAAAAGCATGATTTTAAGTTTTCTCAAAACAATATGCTCTCAGAAAGCATACCAAGATCTCTTTTTATAAAGCAAAACCTTTCATCATTTAGAGGCTTGGTAAAAATATCCGCCAATTGGTTGTTAGTGTCAATAAAATCTAATACCATATTACCATTTTAAATATGATCTCTTACAAAATGATGTCTTATATCAATATCTTTACTTCTAGAATATTGAATGAGATTCTTTGAGAGATTTATTGCACTAGTGTTAGAAGGGAATGTGATCAATCACTTGGCCATAATCATTAATTTGTTGTTTCATCTAAGGATTTTGAGTGCAACAACAACCTGCCACCACATATTCCTCTTCGGCGGTGGATAAGGCAACTGAATTCTTACTATGCCAAGAAACTAAACATTCACTAATAAAGTGACAAGTTCTGGATCTGCCTTTTCTATCCAAAAGTCTACTAGTATAGTCGACATCCGAAAAACCAATGATATGAAATGAAGTATTCCTAGGATACCATAGGCCTAAATGCATAGTGCTATGAAGATATTTTAAAATTCTTCTTACCACATTTAAATGTGATTCTTTAGGATAAAATTGAAATCTAGCACACAAGTATACATTATACATAATATCAGGTCTAAAGGCGGTTAAATAAAAAAGTGAGCCGATCATACCTCTATAGAGCTTTTCATTAATAGATTTACCTTTTTCATCTTTGTCTAATTTTATTGATGTAGGTATTCTTATATTCATCCATCCCAAACTTTTTGATCAATTCCTTAGTGTACTTGGATTGGTTGATGAAGATGTTATCTTTGCTTTGCTTAATTTGGAGTCCAAGGAAGAATTTGAGCTTACTTATCATACTCATTTCAAATTCTCTAGTCATACACTTAGCAAATTCTTGGAAAAGATTCTCATTAATAGACCCAAAGATAATTTAATCAACATAAATTTGAACTATGAGAGTGTCATACTTATATTTTTTTAATAAAAAAAGTTGTATCAACATGCCCTTTTGGAAATCTATTTTCTATAAGAAAGGCATTAAGTCTTTCATACCAAGCTCTAGGGGCTGGCTTTAATATATATAAAGCCTTAGTGAGTTTATAGATATGGTTTGGAAGAGCATGATCTTTTTAATCAGGAGGTTGCTCAATATAGACTTCCTCCGATATAAAACCATTTAAAAAAACACTTTTACATCTATTTGTAAAAGCTTGAAATTCATGTGACATGTATATGCTAATAAAATACGAATAGTTTCTAATCTTGCTACCGGGACAAAGGTTTCATCATAATCAATGCCTTCCTTTTGGTTATACCCTTTGACAACCAATGTAGCCTTGTTTCTTGTTATGTTACCATCCTCATCTAGTTTGTAACTATAAACCCACTTACTTCTATTAATTGGGTAGTCCTTAGGTCTTGAAATCAAGGTCCAAACCTCATTCCTCTCAAATTGATTGAGTTCATCTTGCATAGTAATCACCCAACTCTCATCATCCAAAGCTTCATCAATTGACTTTGGTTCAATTTGAGATACACAAGCCAGATTAGAATCAAGAAATTTGGAACGAGTACTTACACCTTTTATAGGATCACCAATGATTTGCTCTTTTGGGTGGTTTCTTACAAACTTCCACTCCTTTGGTAGCTCATTGGTTTCTTGCTCTTAAGCTTGGGGTTGCTCTTCCTCTTGAAGTTGTTCCTCTTGTTCCTTATCAAGATCATTCTTCTTTGTTGAATTCTCTATTCCACTAGATCAAGATTAAGATTCTCCATGAAACCTACAACATCATCCAAAGGAATACCTTTCCCAAGATCAAGTCTATATGATTCATAAAAATTAACATGCATAAACTCTTCTACAACCAATATTCTTTTATTGAAGACTTTATAAGTTTTGCTAGAGATGGAGTAACCAAGAAATATGCCCTCATCCAATTTTGAGGCAAATTTTCTAAGGTTGTCCTTGGTATTTAATATGAAGCATTTGCAACTAAATACTCTAAGATATGAAATCTTAAGTTTTCTTCCATTCCAAAGCTCATAAGAGGTTTTATTTAAAATAGGTCTTTTAAAAATACGATTTGCAATATAACATACGGTATTAGTGGCTTCCGCCCACAAATAGGTTGGTAGACTCTACTCATTAAACATTAATCTAGCTATTTCTACCAAATTCAATTTTTCCTTTCAACTACCCCATTTTGTTGGGAAGTTCTTGGTATGGAAAAATCATTAGAAATACCATTTTCTAAACAATAGTTTTCAAAAATATCATTTCCAAATTCTTTGCCATGATCACTTCTAATCTTAGAGATACAATATCCCTTCTCATTTTGGACTCTCTTGGCAAAGTGTTTGAAGTTTTCAAAAGTCTCACCTATATGAGCTAAGAAAATTACCCAGAGTAATTATCAACAATAACAAATGCATAATTTTTTCCACCCAAGCTAGCAACTCTACTAGATCTAAACAAATCAAGATGCAATCATTAAAGAGGTCTAGAGGTGCTTACAATATTTTTGAGCTTGAATGATGATTTGTGTTGCTTCTCTCTTTGACATAGCTCACATGTCTTATCCTTCAAACATTTGACTTTTGGGAGCCCATCTATTAGTTCAGCTTTGCTAAAGCTTTGAATTAAGTCCATACTTGCATATCTAAGTATTCTATGCCATAGCCAAGATTCTTTACTAATAGACATAAGACAACTAGAAGAAACATTAGTTGACTTGTGTAAGTCAATTATATAAGTATTATCATCTCTTTCTCATTTGAATATCTTTTGACCATATAAAGAGACCACCAGACATTCATTGGAGCTAAATGTGACTTTTTTTCCCTTATCACATAATTGACTCACACTTAAAAGGTTGTGCTTCAAACCATCAACAAACATTACATCATTTATGATTGAAATACCATTAAGTCTTATGGAACCAATGCCAATTACCTTACTCTTAGCATTGTTTCCAAAGGTAACCTTACCTCCTTTCACACTTTTGAGACTTGTGAAGAGGTTTTGTTTCCGATCATGTGTCTTGAGCATCCATTATCCAAGAGCCATACATTTTCGTCACTTGAGGATTTAAGACACACCTATATAATATAAAATCAAGTTTGGCTTTTAGGTACCCAAAAAAACTTTGGGTCCTTGGGGGTTAGTTCTTGTGAGATCCTAATGGGATTTCCTTATCAAACAATGAATGTTAATGTATCCAAACTCCATGCAATAGTGGCATTGCTTAGTCTTGAAAGACTCTTGCCACTTCACTTAGGGTTTTAGCCTTATAACCTTCTTGTTTGAAACATAAGAGGAAGTACAATAATAAACACAATCATATATAGTAGGTGCTTTCCTAAGTGCATGTTTCTTGTACAAGAAGACATAGTTGGCCTTTTGAGGTTTCCCTCTTGAGCCAAGTTAGCCTTTGCTACTTCTTCTTTGAGTATGGGCTTTAGTGTGTGATTTGTTTTTAGCCTTAGAAGCACATACCTCAATTGAGGAGGTTTATGATATGGAAGCTCTTACAAAAGTAGTTCTAGGTGTTGATGAAGATGATGCTCCATTAAAGTCTAAGTCATGTCTCACTAAGGGAGGTCTTTAAGATACAATAAGGGTATCCAAACTTTCTTTCCCTTTATGAAATTTAGAAATAGAGAGCCTTGATTCCTCAACCTCATTTTTCAACACATTGTTTTCTTAAGTAAAGAAATGATTGAGGGTCTAGATGAAAACTCATCCAATGACTTGTTAAGAGAAGCATTAGAAGTTTTTAGCTCTTCCATAACCTTGTGAAGGTTGGATAAATTATCCTTAAGTTTGGAGCTATTTTTTTTATTATAAAAGTTAACTTTCTTTTTATATCTCTCTAAATTTAGACTTATGACCTCAATAAGATCATCATCATCTTCATCACAAGCATTTAATGTAAAAGAGGAAAAAGTGGAAATTACCTCATTAGAGTTATCCTCTAAAGCCATGAAGTACAAGTTGGCTACATCTTCTTAGCTCCCCTCATCATTACTTGATGTAGGCCATGTAGCTTTATGACTTTTGTCTCCTCTATCCTTGTAAGATTTGCATTTGTACTTCTTAAGCATTGGACATTTGGATTTTATGTGGCCTTTCTTTTCACATTCATAGCATTTTATCTCCTCCTTATTCTTATTGAAGTTGGATGAGGAGCCTTTGAACTTTGATGCTTTTTGCTTGTAGTTTTTTATAGTCCCATACTTGTTAACTATCATTTTTTTTACTCTTCTAGATAGCATGGCTATCTCCTTATCCTTTTCTTCACTTGCCCCATCATCACTAATGAGGAGATCCAAGTCTTAAACCTTTGAAGAGGTGGTGCTTGCATTAAGAGTAAGGGGCTTTTTCTTCTCTCTTTCTCCTTCAAGCTCCTTTTCCTTCATAAGAGTTATCTTATATGTTAGAAGCTTGCCAATGAGTACATTTGTGGGAATGGTGCTCAAATCCTCATTGGTTTCTTTTATACCCGCCAACCTTAAACCATAGTCCTCCATTGGAAGACTTCTCAAGATCTTATTATTTACATCTTCAAGACTTGTATGTCTTCCATATTTCTTCATTTTATTGATAATGGAAAGTAGGCGGTTTGTCATATCGGTGATGGTCCCATTTGGCTTCATCTTGAAGAGTTCATACTATTTCATTAGGAGATGAATCTTCCTTGAACGAACTTGCTTTGTGCCTTCATGGTAGTCCTCTAAAGTACTCTATATACTATAGGCGGTTGGACAATTTTGAACTCTCCCACACTCTTCAAGAGAAAGAGAGCTTGCTAGGATGACCATAGCCTTTTTGTTCTTACCATTTGTTCTTTTGTGTGGTTCAATCCACTCATCTTTTGGAGGAGATTCATCTTCTCCTTCAATGTTCTTTCTTGTTGGTGGAGTCTATTCCTTGCGAACACTATCCCACATATCAATTCCTTCACTATCTAAGTATGCCTCCATTCTAAACTTCCAATGGGCATAGTTTGACCCATCAAAGTAAGATTTGAGGCTTTAGAATCCTTCTTGGGCCATTGTAGATCTTTGCTAGAGCTGGTGAAACTTGATTTCTAGACCTTGCACTGATACCAATTATTGCCCAAACAATCACCAAGAAAAGAGGAGGGGGGGGAGAGGGGTGGGAGATGAATTGGTGAGAAATTAAAAATTCTTGCACACATAAGGAAGATAAAGGTTAGAAGAGATGGACACATAAATTTTTATAGAGGTTCGAGTGTTAACTAACCATACTCCTCTACCCAATCTCAATTGGGTATTCACTTATCTAACCACTTAGATTACAAATAGAGTTTTGGCTAGTTTACTCCCAACTAGGTATTTTACCAAGGCTAACACTCAACCCAAATTTTTCTTGTATTTTGATGGTTCACACAACAATCAATTATTTATAATTTGGCTCACACTACCTAATTACAAGATAACCCAAGTGTTTTAAGTCTAACACTTAAATCCTTACAAAAGCAATTAATTGAAGAAAAATTGAGAAAATAAATTGCAAGAGTTTTGACATATAGAAAATAATTGGATATCTTAAATGGCCTTTTGGTAGGGCATTTATACTGATTACCCACCAATTAGCCGTTATAAATTGGTATCATAATTCTTTCTAACGTTCTCTTACAAGTGCATTAAAAACTGTTTGCAAATAGGGTTTCCTAGTCGGAAAATGACCCATTTTGACACATGACATTCTCCGGTCGGTGCTTGCCCAATGATGCCATACTTAGGTCATAGGTCTACTGGCTTCGAGTGCTTCCCAGTTGGGGCCATACTTTCCCAATCGGGATATTAGTCAGTTTGACTTGGTCATTTTAACTTCTAGATGACGTGGCACATTTCAGTGGAGTCTCTTCTTTAATGGTCATATCCTTTTGAATTTCTCGATCGGAATATAACATGTCCCAGTCTGAAAATGGTCTGTCTCGGTCGGGACATGGCCTGTCCCAGTCTACTTCTGAAACTTTGGAAGAATTAGAAGGTAAATTTTCCGGTCTGGAAATGTATTTCTCGGTCTATACTCCTATCCCGATCGGAAATTTCATGTCTCCAAAAAATACTTGATTTGTTCAATGAGAAACTCATACCAAATGTGCTGAAATTTTGAATACTATCAAAATAACACTAAATGAAGAAGTTAGTGACATTTAATTTGATAGTCAAAATCAAAATGAAGAGCAATCACCCTAAGATCAACACTTTTTTTTTTTTACATATCACGTCATCATATAGTGATCATATTTGTTGTATTTTTTGAATATTAAGTCTCAAAATGGATTAAAAACAAAATATAAGTAGCAATTTAGAGGAAAAAAACTAATCAATGAGATAAAATGATAAAAATAAGGGAAAATTAGTATTTACTCCATGTAGTTTGATATAATATACTAGTATCTCCTGATATTTGAAAAATATACGATTTGCCTCATATAGTTTGACATAATGTCTACTAGTACTCACCTGAGATTTGAAAAAAAATATAATACACTAGTAAAAATGAATATTCTCTTTTGTTCAGGGGATATTAGTTTAGTAAATTAAATTTACAAGGAGTACTAGTGCAATATGTCAAAACTTTATGGGATAAATAGTATAATTTTCAAATATATATTATGTAAAACTATAGGAGGCCTATGGTATATTTTTCAAGCTCAAAGGGGTACTAGTGATATTATATCAAACTACAGGAGGCAAATAATATTTTTTCCAAAAAACAAACAATTACACATGCTTTAGAACATCTCCAATCGATTCTTTATTTGAGTTATACTCTTTATTTTGATAAACCACGTCATCATATGGTGATCATATCTGTTGTATTTTTGAAATATTAAATATCAAAGTGGATTAGAAATAAAATATAAAAAGCAATTTAGATAAAAAAAACTAATCAATGAGATAAAATGATAAAAATAAACAATTATACATGCTTTAGAACATCTCCAATCAATTCTTTATTTGAGTTATTACCACGTCATCATATGGTGATCATATATGTTATATTTTTTAAATATTAAATATTATAATAAATTAAAAATGAAATATAAGAAACAATTTAGACAAAAAAACTAATAAATGAGATAAAATGATAAAAATAAATAAGTACATATGTTTTAGAGCATTTCTAATCGGTTCTTTATTTGAATTATGCTCATTATTTTAAAGAGTAATTTTATTAAAAAAAAGTTATCCAATAGACTTTTCATCTTTAAAATTTAGTGTAAAGAGTGTGTTTGATTCTATATATCTAGAGCAACTTCACTCTCTAATTGTAACTAAAGCAATTCCAATTTGTATGCATGTTAATCTTTTAATTAATGATATGTTTCTCCAAAAATATTTTTCTCTTTCTTATAGTAAAAGCTATTTTTTTAATTTTGATCAATATTAATTTATATGTAGTAAAGTAAAATAAAGAATGAAAATATAAATAGTATATTATCCTCTAAATTTAAAAAGATTTGTTTCTCTAAATTTAATAATATATACCCTCTTAGAAAAGATCAAGTAATTAATGGGTCAGATACTGCCTGTTAACCTCACTTATTTAATTTGTTTCAATGTTTGACTATCTCTAAATATCAAAGCTCTTTCTTTGTCTAATTGGATCGGACCCTAATATGCTAGAACTATTTTTCTTTAAATATTCTTTCATTTTCTATGTGCTCATTACAATTTGGTATCCATACAAAACACCATTCAATTTCGAATGGCAACAACCCAGTTGGTTTTAGGCGGAAAAATATTAAGTTTATTTATTTATCATACTATTAAATTAATTTATGTCTAATTTTCTGTTAATTTTTCTTCTTTTTACTTTCAATTGTATGTAAAAATATTCATTTTTTCCAATAATGATTTCACCATGAGTTTTAATTTTAAGACCTTATAACAATAGTTAGTGATAATAAGTAGAAACTAGGGGTACTATTTATATAATCATACTCTTGCAAATGAACGAGGAATATGCAACAATTAAATCACGTCGGCATAGGATATGACAATGGATAGAGTATCTAAAAAAAAAAAAAATATATATCCAAACTCAAATTTAATTATATATATTTCTATTTGAACTTAATTATATATATTTCTATTTGAACTCATCTTGAATTTGTTTAAAATTATAATATTAATATTCATAATCATCTCAAATTCGATTGACATTACACGATTAATACACAAATCCATATAAGTACTTAATTATCATTAAAAAAAAATTCAAACTAACTAAATGATTAAAATTTAAAAATATACAAGCAATCACCATAACATTTACTACAAATATAAAAACAAATACAACATACACAAATTAAAATAATTTATCAAATTGTTCAAAAATTAACATTAAAACAATAAAAACACATAAAAAAATACTAATGTCCAATTTCCAACCATATCTGTAATTCATCAACATATATAAACACAAAAATATATATAATTGATTATATTATTACATTTGATAAATAACAGAAAAAAATTTTACATTTATATATATATATATATATATATATATTGGATAGCTGGTACACCTATGACACTAACCATGTATCATACCCGAATCCGTGACATTTTTATTTATTAATTACTATTCAAATATATCACAAAATCCTAATAGGTTTATCTACCCGAAACCCAAACTTGTTGTGATTCCTATTTCGACAATCAAGTCAATATATATATATATATATATATATTGAAAATTCTTATGAGGTTTTAATTTTGATATGTATAGAAACAAACTTTTTTATAAACTAACAATGCAACTCCTTGTCATTTGGTATATATTGTCTTAAAAACCATTAAAAAGGCTAGAGAATTGAATATACTGAAATGTCCCCGATTTATATCAATATTAACGGTTAGAATTGACTGATTTGCCGGTTCTTGAACCCACTCTAGCAGTCCCAACCTAACTCCGAATGATCTTTTGGACGGTTCTAGTCCGATCTCGGAAATTTAGAATCGTAAAACAGGCAGTTCTAAACTGGAACCGATCGGTTCCAAGCCTTGGCCAAGGCTAGATGAACAAGTATAATAGTTTTTGTTTCTTCGACTAACAAAAAAAGTGGAAGAGTGTTTAATGACCACATTAAAGTAGGATTAGAAGGTAGGTGGGATGATAAATAACTAATAAAATCTTGATAAAGAATATATTGTTTTCATAAACTCGTGGGTACATTGTGATAATGCTACTCTGCCTACTAGGCTATGCTCATTGTCAACTTAGAAATGGCATGCAGCTGAATTGAAGATGCAAATTTAAATTAGGAGCTAGAAATTTGAGGCCTAAGACTGTCATAATTACAGGGGAGTTAATGTGTCATTATATGCTTACAAATTCAACTACGTACTCAAGATTTGAATAATATTCATATTCATTAATTGATTACATTTTTTAAAGTTGACAATCGCATTGTTTTTTCTGTGGTATTATCAATTAAGATTTACACATCTAACTACCACTATTTCTTTAATTTAATTGTGAAAAGAAAGATATTCTCCTAATTTCACCCTGTAAATAAATGCACTTTAGATTTAATTTGATTAAATGTCAATCAAGGGTAAATTGATTAGTATTTTTATTTATAAAAATATTAGAAAATATTTCGAGTTCGAATCTTATTATCATTATGCACCTATTAATATTGGTAAAAATTTAATATTTTTATAGAAAGTGCAAGAAAATGACTTGATGTCCTAGTAAACAAAAAAAAAATTCAAAATGCTAATAGTAATGTTTAATAAATTTAATTGATTGCTTAAAATTAAATCAATGTTTAAAGAAAGGTTTCCCAAAAACATAAAATTTGTTGTCATTTGCAACTGGTTTTTTCTTTATTGATACTAAGCCATGTACGTTAAGCAAAATAATAATTAACTAGTGATGACTAGTCAAACATGCTTTTGTTTATATATATATATACAAATATTAGAAAAAAAATTAAAAATATATATTTAATGTGATTATCAAATATAATTACAAAGTAGCAAAAATGATATCATAACTAAAACAATTTAGAAAAAAAAAAAAAGGGTGACCTTTTCTTAAGTGATATTTCTTAATTCTTAATTTGACCACCTAACCACAGTTTAAAAAAAAAGAAAGAAAGAAAGAAAGAAAAGAAAAGAAGAAAGGTAAAACAATAATTTATTAATTATTTGGACTCGGTCAGTAGGGTCAGGATCCGAATTAAAGATTGCATTATTTTTTTTGTTGAACAGTGAAGATTGCATTATGAACTTGGTGACATATACCATCAAAATAATCAATCTCTTTGACTCCATGAATACATCTGTACATGCCACCATTGATTTTCATTCTTTGTATTTAGGAAGGGAAATTTATTATTATTTTGAAATTTACAGTTCCATCACACTAAAAAAATGCTTTTTTAAAAAAAATTTGTTTTTTCTAAATTACTGTTTTTTCCTTAAAAAAAAATATATAGTTAATATATTAATTGCCTCTTATACTGAAGGTGTGCGCCACCTGAAATGGCGCATAAATCGACACTTCAGCTATAGTTCAGTGTAATGGCAATTCTGTGTGCTCTGCAAGAATTGTAACCATGGATGCTTTGTCAAAAGTTCTTGAAGAACAACCTGTAAGGTATTTGCGTTCTGGCTGTTTTAAAATGTTGAATATATATGCAAGTTGCTATATATATCCATCGCCAGCATACTGCCACCCAACACTTGATGAATGCAGCCTGCACATGCACAACTAAATAGCTGAAGATCTTTAAAAAAAATAAAAAAAGATTAGAAAGATCACAAAATATAAACAAACAAAATGCAGTAAATATGTTCAAAGAATAAACCTAATTAAAATTCTTTAAGTTTTTATAATTACACCCTTTTAACTACCTTAAAATTCTTTAGTTTTTGTGAAACTACACTAAATTTAAATTACGACTAATCTTGTAATAAACTTTTGTAATAGTATACCAAATTATATATGAGGTGAAAGCATTACTGTAAAAACTGGCTCGGAGAAAACCAGAAACTGACCACTAGACCCAATGGTTTTGAACTAAAGAACGGGCGAACTGGCCGGTTCAACTATGAACCGGTTGACCTGGCCGGATTTGACCGGTTTTTCCACTTTGGTGAATTGTAAATTCACTAAAAAAAATTACTTTTTGCACATAGTGAGAATTGAACTCAAATTTTTAAATGTAATTTTTAAATTTTTACCATCAAATCACTTGTGATATGTGATTAAAAAATATTTTTTTATATTAGTTTCATTTATAAATGAAATTTTCTAGATATTCATATTATTAAAAAGAGATTTATATAAAATCAATATTTAGTTTGTTATATTTTTATTATAAAAGTAAAACTATGACAAATAAATAATTTTTGAAATTATTTGATGTTTTGAATTATAAATATTTATTATCAATATATGACTATGTATTATATTATCAATAATTCAATATATAACTATGCATTAATTTAATTTTTTATAAAAGTATTAACATTATTTAAGAAATATATATATATTTAATAAATTTGAATTTTACATATTTGTATTTATATTACTAATATATATCATGATAAAATTATCATATAAATTATCTTTAAAATTAGTTATTTCAATATAAAATATTTTACTTTAAAAATGAATGAATGTTGAATATTATTTTTTTTATAAATTATTACTTATTATAACTTTTTTAAAAATAAAGAATATAAAGATTATATTATTTTTTAAAATAATATATATAAATATTGATATCATTATACTTAAAAATATTTAAAAATATATTTCTATAGATATTAAAATTTTAATATTTTATATTTTAAACATATTATTGTGTATGAAATATATTTAATTTAAATAATTTTTATATTTTATTATATATAAAATATTATATTTTATAAAAATTTTATATATACTAGTTCGAATTTAATTTGATTTTAAATATGTGATTCGCTATCTTGGTTAAGTCAGTTTTTACAGTCTTATTGAAAGAAGCCCATGGTCGTACGCATGTAGTACAAAGGGTTGGCTAAAGCCTAAAACTCGTATACTCGGGCTTTATACTTAAATAATTTTAAAAAATAAAATATTTACTAATATGTGTGGGAATGAGAAATATTTGCTAATATATGCTGTTTTCTGCCACCTATGGTTGGAGAAGTCAGAGTGCACTTAGACGTCATTTAAGTTAGCATTCTACAACCAACCGTGTTGTCGACCATCATATATGAAAAGAAAAAAAATATACTCACGTGAGGGCGGCAGATTTTAACGCATACGTGGGTATTTCGCGTTTCGGAAAAAAATTTTATATTTTTAATTTTTTTTACATTTTAAAAAATATTTTTAAATAGAAATAGATAAATAGATATTATTTTTAAAAAATAAAATTAATTAATTAAATAAAAAAATTTAAAATTTTCTTTTATAATATTCATTGCCAATTTTAAACACCATAGAAAACTTTGGCCTCCTCAATCTCTCTCTCTCTCTCTCTCTCAAAGTAGTAATTAAAATTATCAAATTATGTATTACGATTATAATTCAAAAAGAAAAGTACGAAAATTAAGGAAAAATTAATGTAGTTAAAAAAGAAAAAAAGAAAGAAAGAAATGAATATTTTATAATTTTTCTAGTTTTAACTGGTGTGAGATCCAAAATTACGAAAAAATCAAAATTATGTACGGCGGAAAATCAAAATTCTACACTATGCTGCTGTGGACCCCACACGCATCCTCCCCTTTCAATATTAACATCTCTAGTCAATGAATATTAGTTTGATAGTAATTAAATCGAATTGATTAGTTTTCAATGCATTCATTTGCTAAGTGAATACTATGCTTTCATTGGTGGAACAACATTATCTAGTTGGTGGAATAATATCGGATAAAATTATTATTTTCTTATATAATTTGATATAATACATTCTTATTTTTATGAGTTTTAAAAAATATATAATCTGTTTTATCTATTTTATTTTCATTAAACTATATATATATAGTTTTTATATTAAATTTTAAAATATTTACAGCTAAAAAGAAAAATATTCTCTTTCGCTTAAAAAAATAATAGAATAATATCTCAAATTTCAGAGAAATATTTGTACAATAAATAAAATTTGCAATAGGCATTAATGCAATTTATCAAACTTTCGGATGATAAATAGTATGATTTTCAAATTTCAGAAGAGTACTAATGTATATTTTTCAAACATAGAGTATAAGTAATTTTTCCATTATATTATTTTTTTTAGTACAAAATATTATTCTTTTTTGAATCGAAAATAGTTAAACCCTATCGATTTAAGTGATTCAAGAAAAATTTGTGGAATTAGGTAAAGTTATTTATGGTATTTCTAGATAATTACCTATTAGAATTAGCTACAGCCGTAAATACTTATCCTGAAGAATCAGAAATCATAAAAACTCAATGAATTGGAAATTTTAGATCAAAAGCCAAAAGTTGAGGAAAACCTTCAAAATAATGCCATGTTAACTGAGCGGAAAGCTAAAAACAAATTTTAGTACATATACTCAAATTGGAATAAAAATATAATTATATAAACAAAATTGTTTAATAAAAATTATGTAAGCATATTCCTTTTCATTTTTTAATATTCTTTTTTCCCCCTATTCTTTT
This sequence comes from Balakata baccata, assembly GCA_949630135.1. Taxonomy (NCBI): domain Eukaryota; kingdom Viridiplantae; phylum Streptophyta; class Magnoliopsida; order Malpighiales; family Euphorbiaceae; genus Balakata; species Balakata baccata. The sequence continues at coordinate 2,795 of CATIWF010058694.1, read as the reverse complement.
ATGATTTTCTTTTATCTTAATTATATAACACACCTAATTAACTAGTAAAAGGACTCAAAAAGCATTATAGAGAAATTTTTAGGTAAATTATGTCTATCATATCATTTATAAACTAATATAATAATTGATAAATATTTATTTTAACCAATAAAAATAAAACAATTAAATATATGTCAATAAGTGAATCTATGGATAATATGGTAAACATAATTCATCTAAAAAATTTTCCAAATAATGATGAAAAAGGGGCCCGAGTGGTATCGTTTGGATATATATTGATTTCGGTCTAATTTTTATCTTTTTTATTTGCCAGATATAATTTTTATCTTGGGATTTTTATGTAAATTCCCATTTAAAAAAATGTAGTTTCAAATTTTATCCATATAAATTTTAGAAACTTAAATGAAAAGTATCATTTCCAATTTTATCTAGTTCTTTCTCTTTACTTCTTTTCTCTTTCTCTTTTTTGTCTCCTCCCACCACTATCAACTCTGTTCACTATCTAAATGTTATCTAATTATCATAAAATTCGAATTATAGTTAGTTTTCCACTTTCTCATCACTCGGATGATATTAGTTTTCAAAAATCTAACCGGATTTGCTAGATCAACGAGGAAAAAATCGCATGTCAAGACTATTATTTTCAGTTCTCATATTTTTTGGATTTTTTTTTTACAATTTTGACACGGAAAATGGATTCATAGTGTCGAAAAAACCTTGAACGTGATAGTTTGAGTTTCAGGAACCACAGTTTTGAGGGTTGATCAAGAAACGAAAAATTGCGCATCAAGACAGCCATTAATGTTTCTTCTATTTTATGGGTTCTTTTTTTAAAATCTAATAATGGAAATAAACTCAAAGGGTCGAAAAATATTGGACTTGACAATTTGATTTTCGAGAACCATCATTTGAGGGCCGATTAGAAAATGAAAAAATCGTGCGTTAAAGCTACCTTCTCTAGTTCTCTTATTTTCTAGTTTCTTTTCTCAAATCTAATATCAGAAATATACTCAAAGAATTGAAAAATCTTGGACTAAACAATTTGAGTTCTGAGAACTACCATTTGAGGGCTGATCAGGAACATTTTATTCACTCGCTATATATATAATCTACATATAGCTAACATATAATATTTTCTATAGAGATAAATCCAAATTGTAGCATCCGCTATAACTTCATTATATGTATGCTATATGTATACTATATGTATGAGTTAATTTCGCTGAAATTCATTATACTTTTGAAACTTGCGCAAAAATAATTATTTAATTTTTTTTCTCATAAAAATGACCGAACTTCATTTTTTTCCTATAAAAATCTCTTTCAGCAATTATCTTATCGGATTATTAATGTGGATAATGATGTGACTTTACAATTCTTTAAATTTACTAACGTAATATTTATGTGAATGATCATGTGGCATTATATGTCAATATTTTAATGCTACATTATCAACAATTCGGTAAAAAATTGCCGTAAATAAATTTTATGGGAAAAAATAAAATTCAGTAATTTTTATGGAAAAAATTAAAAAAATTATTTTTGTGGAAATTATCAAAATTATGATAACTATCAGTACAATTAACTCCTTATGTATTGATTGGATTAACCCAGATATAGTTAATATATAGCAAACATATAATACAGTTGAAACCAATCAGATTAATTGTATTTTAACGCTATTAATTGTTTCAAACCAAAATGAATGTATTTAATTGTAAAAATTAATTAGTTTAGAATTTGAAATTAGATAAATTAAAAAAGAAATAAAAATAAAATTTTTTAATTAATTAATATAAAGTGGAAATCAAAATGAATCAAATTAAAAAAATTTGAAATATATATATATATATATAATTGGATTATATGTTATTTTTATTACTATTAATTTATATTATATGTTATATATCATTATTATATGCTATATAATTTTTAATTAAAGTATAATAGATATATAACCTAAAAAATGTGTGAAACACAAAATTCTAAATTCAATTATAACATAAGAAAGAGACATTTAAAAATTGATGCATTGAATTTTTTTCTTTTATGCAATGTGTAACCATACAAAAGACAGTCGCAATATCAATCACCATTTCACATTAGATAATTGCATAGCTAATGAGAAAATTGATTTTGTTAAACAAAAAAAAAAAAGTGAGCAGAGAGATTGACGGGCAGCCATGGCTCAACACAAAAGAGGGAAAAAAAAGGAGTAAGTTGATTTATCAATAAAAAATCTTTAACCCTTCTTACAGATGTGTCATGTGTCACTGTTTAATTTGGTTTAATGATGCATACGCTACACGTGTATGATATAGGATAAACTTGGTTATAAAGCTTTCAAGGCAACATTATCTCTTTTAACTGGTGATTTATTCCTCTCGATGGTAACTCCTTCACATATATTTATATTATAAGTATATCTCGTAATATATAAGAAGTGTTACAAACTGATTAATTATATCCTATTTAAATTTAAAATTTTTTATTTTAAGTTATCATTATATTCTATGTATGTATATTCATTTAGACCGTTTTTCTAATTTATTTAATATATATTGAACTAGTTAACTGTAATGCCCGTAATTTAGGTTCAGATAATTAATATGTTTAATTGCCGCAATTAGTATTATTAGAGTCTAAAATTGAGATTTAAAGATTTATAAAAGATTTTATTTTTGTTGTGGGTGATTTAATTAAAAAAAATATAAAGTTGAGAAAAGTTATAAGAAAGAAGTAAAAGCCAAGGTTTTAAATGGATATTTGGCAAAAACAAGGAGGGACCAAAGTGA
>CATIWF010058635.1:0-13552 GCA_949630135.1 Balakata baccata | reverse complement strand
CATGCTTTTCAAACCTATAACGGGCCATTCGTCCATATACTGCATAGACATTACAGGGTCTATAGTATAGGAATCCGTCCGGGACCTCCATCCAATATACCGACCCAGCACTAGCAGGCCTCCATTAGCCTACCATTTCATCGCAACTCTATCAGGCTCATTAAGCGGACCCCAAGACCCCATCTCCCAAAACTCGCGCTCCGTCCCACTCCCTGCAGTTATTATTCATTAATAGTTCATTGTTGAGCTGATTCTTGATCGGAGCATTATGACTGATTGAGTGGGATTCGGTGTTCAAGGATCGCTAATTAAATGTCTTGTTTTATCTTACTTTGCTTTGGAAATTGCAATAGTGGAAACCTCGTAATTTAAGAATCCAGTTTTCTAGTACTGTAATCTAATGGCTATTCGGGCCTTTTCAAGATCAAAAATCTCAAAATTCAGTACTGCACTTCTTCAAAACTTAACGAACAAACCAACAATTCGGACCCCATCACTTTCAACGCTCCAAATCCCAGCCTCAGACTTCAATTTATTATGCGGCTCCTTTACAGGCTTAAGGCAATACCATGATGGGAGACCAAGAGGACCCCTGTGGAGAGGCAAGAAGTTAATAGGAAAAGAAGCGCTTTTTGTGATTCAGGGATTGAAGAGGTTTAAAGATGATGAAGAGAAGCTTAACAAGTTCATGAAAACCCACGTTTTAAGGCTGTTGAAAATGGATATGATTGCTGTACTCATTGAGCTTGAGCGGCAAGAGGAGGTCTCTTTAGCTATAAAGGTGATTACTTGAATTTGAAAGTTGGTTTCTTTTGCTTTATTTTACTTGTAGTTGTTCTCTTTTTCTAACCAGGTTGTTTTAAATGTCAATTTTTCTTTTTGCTTGTTCTTGTAGTTATTGGCGTTGCGTTGGTTTTGTGGATTAATGAAAGTAGCGTGAACGAGTATTTATCTCATAACCTGATATTGCTTGTACATTGTTTGATATAATGCTTCAAAGAAATGTTTTCTTCTTGTCACATCCGTATATGGGTATTCAAGGGTATGAGGAAAACTTTTTAATGTGCAGTGAAAAAGGGTGATTGATTCTTGAAACAGGCTGTCGTTAATTTGTTTCACTTTGTCTATGAACCTCACAGGGTTTTTGTCTTACTGTGAGATTGCTTAGTTTGTTTTTTGTGAACTTGTCTGATTTTCAGATGTTTGAAGTGATTCAAAAGCAGGACTGGTATAAGCCTGATGTCTATCTCTACAAGGACTTGGTTATTGCATTAACAAGAAGTGGAAAAATGGAAGAAGCAATGAAGCTTTGGGAAGCAATGAGAAATGAGAATTTGTTCCCAGATTCTCAAATGTACACAGAAATCATTAGGGGCTTCTTGAGGGATGGATCTCCTGCTGATGCAATGAATATATACGAGGACATGAAGAAGTCACCAGATCCACCAGATGAATTACCTTTTAGGATTTTGTTAAAAGGACTTCTACCGCATCCACTTTTGAGGAATAGAGTAAAACAGGATTACGAAGAACTTTTCCCTGAAAATCATGTTTATGATCCTCCAGAGGAGATATTTGGCATGCGCTAATGTTTGCGTATGTCACTATCTATGTTATCTTTGAGCCACATTTTTGTTTATACAGTTTTCAATACATTCGTTATAATGTGTGGGGATGAGAGAGACTAGTATAATTATTTTCTTAATTAACCAAAAACTTAAAATGAACCAGTAATTTGTCTACAAGTTTAATGGCCTTTTATTACCTTTCAACTTAAGTGCTGTGATTTTTGTACTGAAACTGATTATGTAAAGACAAAGTCAAAACTTTGTGATCACTCTGTTCTTATGCATGCTGGAATTTTTGTTTGCTTTATCATCCTTGAAAACTTATTCGGTGCAGGCAATCTTCATAAAGGAATGTGAATCTTGGTTGACACAGTGATAAGAATTGTAACATAGAATTGCTTTCGTGTGTGCTACAAGGCCGTGGTCATAGCTCAACCACTTTAAAGATCTCAAATGTTGTACAAGGAAGCGGTACTTTAGATCAAGGGAAGAGAGTTGACCCGTCTGTGCAAAGATACAGATCAAATTGCCTGTTGGGATGGCAAGTTAAATTGCTATAGCTTCTTAACTGCAGAGCAAAAGTTTTGTGGATGACGTTAATGTTTTTCCTATTGTAAGATGTGGCTGAAGGCTAGGGATAAGGGATAGACGATTTTTTGAGATGATTGAACTTAAACTGTTATGCATCCGAAATGATATTGGGATTAACAAAGTTCCAGATAACATATTGCTTTGTACTAATTAGTGCTAAATTGTCTTTAAATACTTAACTGTTCATTATTATGTTGGTTTTGATTTCTGTTTCATTTGAACCAGCATATCGACGTTTCTCTTTGAGTATGTGCTGTTTTAGCTACCTTGGATCTTCTGTAGGATTCACCCGCATTGTAATATTGGTGACTGGTGGTAACTGGCTTATTGCAATATTGATTGCAGCTGTATTACCTATTCATAACCACAGACTATGGTCCCTTACTCTGCAAACATTTTACCTCAGAAGCATCAATGCACAAGTTTTGAAGATTTTGCTTGTTTGTTTACTTAATGATACAAGGGAAAAGAAAAGAGAAAAAAAAACTTTCGTTTATTAGCTATGAACAGAAACGTGAAGAAGGAATTGGGATTTTGAAGGCTTTAATATAAGCGACTTGAATGCTCAGGAGTAGAAAAGTTTCTGGAAGTTAACGTTTGGTGTAACTTTGTCCTCGTAAATTTGCTAGACTATTCTCATCAAGTGGGCGTGCCGGAGTGGTTATCGGGCATGACTAGAAATCATGTGGGCTCTGCCCGCGCAGGTTCGAATCCTGCCGTTCACGTTTTGTTTTTATAGAATATTTTATTTTTTTGCCCTTTCTCATGCACGATGCCTATGCCTGCTTGATTCTTTTTTCCTTTCTTATTTAATATATATATTTTTGTTTAGTACTTTTGCATTTTTCTTATTTTTTTTGTTTGGCGCAAAGTTTTTAGATTTTTTGGTACAAAATATTTCCTTTTTCTCCCTTTCCATTTTCTTCTTAAAAAAAAAATTCATTGATCGCATAGTGATTGGAATAATGAATTGCTGAATGTTCACTTTTGTATAAAAATATAGTGATAAAAATTATCTCCATGACGAAACAAAAAAATTTTCAATACATAATCATGTTGAAAATGACCAAAATTTGGAAGCAACCAAGTCAACTAGTAATAAGCCGCCAAACCAATGAAAGAGTTGGATTATTGGGCTCTTAACTCGATGATGAGAAATTTTTTTAGTATACTAGTCCTGCACATCATTCATAGATAAATTTAGTTATATAACAATATATATTTAATTATTCTATATTAAAAATAAAAATAAAATAATAAAATACATATTATTATTGTGTGATTGATTTGGAATAATAGATCGATCTATATAAGAATTTTTCTTTAATGATAGCACCCTTATTTAATTAAAACAATAATTCTACCTACTATTATTAAAAAAGGAATTTTGTTTAGACACCCACTTCATATTATAAAACAAAACAAAAAGAGAGATTAGGAAGAACTATATTCCGAAGAAGAATTTTGTGCTAACTTTATTTATGAGGTTTTTTGAGAGAAGCTTCACACTATAATGTGGAGATTCTTGAGAATAGTATAAAATCTGAGAGACAAATATATAAACTAACTGGAATGGATATTTCATTGTAACTTTTCTTAATAAACTCTCTCTAAATCTTCTTTTTCAAGAAGACAAGATATGCAAATTTGAATTATTTTATACATCTTGTAAAGACAGATATTAGATTTGTGACTTTTTAATTTTATTATGATTATTTGATGATAAGTATACCAATTTAGATTTCTCATTTGATGAGGAATACAGGGTGAAAAAGGGAAAAAAAGAAAGAAAGAAAATAAGGGGTTGCCTTTAATGAGTTTGTTAGCTTTGAGATTTTGAGTGGCTTTTTATTTATTTATTTATTTTTGTCATAGGAGTATTTTCTTTGCTCAAGAATAATTTTTTTACGTAGATTTAGTCATTCACGTTATCCGTAAACTAATCTAATCACAAAATAATATATATGTATATTTTATTTATATCAATATAATGTAATTGAATTAGTGTATAAATAATCTACTAACTCAAAATTTCTTTCTTTGCTAATAATTGAAGGGAATTGAAGTCAACTATTCACATCCAAAAGGGATATTGAGTGGAAAAACCTTATCTAGTTATCTTGTTATACTATTAAGAATACTTTTAGATTTCCTGAAATCTAAGATCTCTGCATCTCTCTTTCATGTCAATATCCAGTAAATCTATCCTATAAGTTAGGATTGGGAATTTGAAGCATTTTGAGCACAATTTTTTTTTTCCATTAGGAGACTCAATAGACTATTAATTATATAATAGAGAGTAGTCATTCTTTTATATACACAATAAAAATATTAAACTCTTACTAATATTAGTAAACAGTAACGAAAAAATGTAACGAGAAAATTCAGACTCGAAATCTCCAAATTCTCACAAAATGAGAATACCAATCAAACCAATTTTAAGCACATTATGGACCATGTTTGCATCAACTTTTTAATATAATTTGTTAATTATAAAGTATACTTTTTGATTATTACATATTAATATTAATATAATTAAAAAAAAAAGAAAAAGAAACCTTTAATGTTTAACTTTGACTGCATAAAATGTCAATTATTAATACAAATTTTTGAAAACTTGGAAGGGTGGTTTTAGTTAGTTGTTTAATTCCGGCTCTACAAGGCAAAGAGAGGTTGCAATTATCCAATGCAGGACACTTGCCACTCATTGGCAAGTCCACTTGGGATGACAGGTGGACCCTACGTGGCACTTATCCGTTTATGTTTCGTGGACAAGAAGGATGATCATGCTTTGGATATTGTATTTTCAGAGAAAGAAAGTGTGTGATTTTGCTGAGAAAATTCCCATATCTTTTTTTTCAAAAAAGGCAAAATAATAATAATAATAACATAAACAGTTTGAATCTTTCTTTCTTTCTTTTTCTTGTTGATGATGGCACATGGGCGGCACAGCCAGTGCCGTCTAGTGTAGGATTTTGCTTATAAATATTCACATGCTTTGACGTTTTTTTTCATGAGTTCCAGATTTATCCTGTCTTCGTTCTTTGTTTTCTCCTCTGCAAATTGTATATGATCTGTTTTTATCAGTTGTGGGTGTTTCTGTGAAGGCAGTTATTAGTTGATTTGGTGGTTATAGTTTTCTTAACTAGGTAGAGAAGAAGATAATAATGGAGTGTAAGAAGAAAGGATCGTCTTCTTCTTCTTCATTCACAGCTGATCTTTTTGGCACAAAGGACTCACCACCATCTTCTTCAACTGGAATATTTGCTTCTATCTTTCCTCCTCCATCAAAGGTATAGTCCTACACTGCTTAAATATATACATGGTGATGGTATACAGTGGATATATTAATTGGGTTTTACTTAATGTAAGAATAACTGGATAAAGATTCGAGGAAATGGGCAGGAAAGAAATGGGTGTTTTCTTCTAAGTTCATACTTCCTTTTTTGGATTCTTTTATCACCAATTCAATGAACTTAACTAAATTGGCAAGTACAATTACCAATTCTTGAAGTTTGTTTTGGTTCCTTAGGTTTTAGGGAGGAAATCATCAAGCTCTGAGGGGATAGGATCATGGCAAAAACCCTCTGGAAATCAAGGGTGGAACACCCAACAAGGTTCTTGACGTTATATACCTTGTTTACTATGAAATGCTGAATATTTTTAGTTAGTTTAGCTATAGAGCAAAATCCTTGGGAAAGTTGTCTCATGTTCTGTGTTTCTTCACTAACAATGTAGCTATGACTGGTGCAGCTGCAAGTTATAACATTCCTAATAAGGACAGTAATTCAGTTTTTGTGGAAGAAAGAGTGGAGCCATGTAATCTAAGTTCATCACTTTACTACGGTGGGCAAGACAATTATTCTCAGCCCCCAAGCAGCCAAATTTCTGGATCATATCCCATTGTGAGTCTCAATCACTAGATGAGCAATACTTTTAGCTTACTACTATGCATCAAACAAATGCACTAAAATGAACTTTGTCACTGAATTAGTTCAAGAAAGATGGGGGAGAAGATGATCCCAGTGGAAACAATTCAAACAGTGCTTCTAGAGGAAACTGGTGGCAAGGTATCATTTAGCAAATGAAGCTCAAAGTAGACACTTGTCTCCTTTTAGATAATAATCTAAAGCCTTAGGTTTTCTCATGTCCTTTTCTGCAGGTTCGCTTTATTATTAGGACCTTCTCCTTCCCCAGCATATGAATTCTTTACTATTTTTCAAGGTATGCAATAGGGCTATGTGTCTCTTTTTAGTGTACTAAACAAACAACAACATATATTTACTTGTTTACTCTAATTCAGCTGATTAGCAGAAAAATACCATGTGTTTAGTTTGTCTTCCCTTGCATTTACACTCAGTATAGATCATGTACCATATAGCCATAAATCTGAAACGTTCACGTAATTTTATAACCAGAAAAAGTACAAAAAGTTCGTGTACGGTTCAGATTCATTGCTGTATGGTACGTGATCTGTAACAAATCTAGAGCCAACCACATGCCATCAAAGAAACATAAAAAAGAGAGAAGGGAGATAATGGAAAATATTACTGCTATGCCTGAACCTCTATGTGCACATAAATCTTGATATGTAGATCTGAAATGCATTTGTTACTTGTAGGCGGATACACTTTTTTGTTCTCAATTTTTTTTTTTTGGGAGAAATAAATTCTGTTGAATTTTGAAGCAGTGGTTAGAATTTCTTTAGCTCTTTAGTGGAGACTTTTCAACAGTAGATATAGTAGAAAGATTGACCAATATCAATTCAAGTGATGCAACCAAACATAGGCACTTGACTAAGTACAGCATAACACATGCATAAAACCAACATACATCAGTCAACTTGAAATGACAAATGAAATTTATTATCAAAGTTCTTAATGTTACTTCTGTACTTTAATCTGTTTCTTTGTTTTCTCATCTTGCAGGAATTCATGAAGCTTAGATGATAATAACAAAAGACATGCAAAATAAATAAGCAGCTGATATAGGTATAACTTGTCAGCCATCTGTAATGATTTTCCCCAGTAAAGACCTCATGATTTTGATACGAGTGTGGTATGGCCTCCATGGAAGAGATGTTCAAGAAATTATGTAACACTAGATAAACTCTCTGTTAGTTACAAGGCTGGTGTCCTGGTATCTGTCCAATGGATACTCAGGTTCAACCCCTAAATTTAATGCAACTTCGCTCTTGTTTGCAGAACGTATGGAATTGCTTCAATGGGAAAATTAATGGATATTATATAATGCGTGGTAAACTTTTGAGCAAAAGCAGAAATCATCAGTGATATTTCCAGAGATAAAGGAACACATCATTTTGTCAGGAATAAATACGCATATCATTCGTGTATATCAAATTTATATCATTGTTTCATTATCATAAATGGTAATTCATCTGTCTAGCTTCCTAATCCATTGGCAAAGCAGCTGCTTAGCTTAAGTACCTTGGTTGGTTGAGGTCATCTAATGCTAAAACTCTGTCCTAGCTTGACGAAAATTGATATGTGAATCTACAAGTTCAAAAACAGAAAAATAAGAAAACAGTATAGGGAAGAAGATTCAGATATGAGCACTGAAATTGTGAACTAAATTTAGCTACAAATGAACATGTTGATAGAGAAGAGGCTATATTTTGTTCACAACTGTCATATCTGTGAAGGATCAAAACAAGACAGTATCTTAGTTTCTGTTCCACTTCTTAAAGATCTCCTTCATATGGCCCCTTCAGAGCCTCAACTTGACCACTTGGTGATAACAATAGAAGAGCTTTTAACAGAAATTGCTGAATCTCGTACAACAACTAGTCATCGTTAGCTCTGTCAAAACTGACAGAGGTAACAATGCAGCTATTTTGATTGAGTGGAAATCAGTAATGACAATAATTTTCTCCTCTCTTCTCGTCATCTGATATGCAAAGGAAAAGTCTTTCATAAGCTGCTGCCATTTTGGTCGCAGTAAACAAATGCAACCCTCTCTGCCTAGCAATCTGGCCTTTCTTTTCTAGAACACCTCTGCCATCTTCAAAAACTCTATAGAGAGCATTCTTCAATGAATCTACTGTTGGTGAAAATATATAACCTATTTCTTTGCTAACAATGACAGATCCAGTAATGCTAGCTACCCTTGTGGCCATCAGAGGCTTACCAGAAAGCATGGCTTCTAGCAAAGTATGATCCAACCCTTGAGCCCGAAGCGTTGGGTTTAAAAAAATGTCTATCGCATTGAAGAACCTTGCTAGTTGAGCTTGTTCCAGCGGTCCCAAAACAAGTATAGTAGCCCCAAGCTCTCTGTATCTAGGACCCCAAGGACCATCTCCAGCAACCAAAATGACAGTATTCTCACGAAATGTATCATTTTCCATGAGCATCTGCTTCAGGGCTTCAAAGATTAAAGGGTGTCCTTTGTCCTTCACCAACCTCCCTGCCATGCCCAAAACCAAAGATTTACCCAAGATACCAAACTTCTGTTTAAATTCCTTACCCTTGGCTGGATCCAGCTTGAAAATCTCCTCATCTACACCATTGAGAATAACATGAACTCTTTCTTCTGGGATCATGTAAATCCTTTTCAGGATATCTCCAGCATGATCACTAGTAGCAACATGATGAGCATAATTAGGGAAAAATTTCACCTCTTCAACAACCTGCATAACTCTTTCAGTCAATGCATATGCTTGTGGTTCTTCAGGATTCCGTAAGAGTTCTCGAATGATGTCAGTATGAATGGTTTCGTATGCAATCCCATGCCAACTAACAGCTAAGTTGGTCAAGTTTCGCGACCGACCATGCCAGAGTCCTACACTTTCAGTGTGGACCACATCAAAAGGTTTTCCAGTTGAGTTTTGAGTTTGAAATAGCTTCCAGACTAAAGCTTGGTCCAGATATCCAGCAGCTGTTGGTTTCGAAAGATGAAAGTGTAGATTACTAAGTGGATACCTTGGGAAGGAAGAGTTTGGGGGAGAAGTAGTAAAAACATGAAGCTCATGCCCTCTTTTGGCAAGAGCAAGATGGAGGGTTAAGGCATGTCGTTCAAGCCCCCCAGCATGAGATCTATGAGGCCACTTTTTCACAAAGAGAGCAATTTTTAGGATTTTTGAAGGTTGATTCGGGGAAAAGGAAAGATGATTCCATGCAGAAGAGAAAGAAAGGAGATTAATCGATTGGTTTTGGTTCTGCAGTATCATTTGGCTTTTGAAATAGCACGGACCAGAAGATTGAAACCAAAAGAGAAATGAAATCAATGAAAATGCAGATAATAATGCAACGATGAAGCAGAAACACCGTAAACTCAAGATACCTACCTGATCTTTGGCCATGAGAATGCCAACTATGAGATCTAATCTCTCAAAAAAGAACTTCCAAGAATAAAAACTCAAAACGCAAAGAAACAATTAGATGGGGAATCAAAACAAAAATAAGTTAAATCTGAAGAGTAACAGAATAAGATGCATTCTTTTGAATACCAAATGGGCATCGATTTTGGTTCTTGAATTAGAAGGCAGCTGCACATGGTTCTCTACTAGCCGTAAAAGTGAAGCAAATACCAAAAACCCTCTATTTCAGCTAATTTTATGCGAAGATCTTCAACAAAAAATAATAAAAAACGCGGAAGCAATGGCTCATTCATTGACTTCGCGGAATAAATTATGCTGCTTTGATACCTAAACCTCGTATTATATATCAATAAAACAAAATTCAAGCCATTGGCAATAACTCATCGTCAACTCCCTAGATCATGCAAATATAAGAAAACTGAATAAAGGAACCCTTCCCAGTTTCCAACAACCCAAAATTTAATAGTGTAAAATAGCTAAACCAGTTGATCACATCTAAATAGTCAATATGGCGGCAAACAGACAATTGAAGTTCACTAAAAACTAAGATTTTGAAAAAAAAACTAAAAATTAATGAAAACGTATAATAAGCTCAGCTACTATCAAACAACAGTATTAAATTTGACCTTGTCACTCGTTAAGGCCAAGACAAGAGAATAATCACATGAAAAGAACAGATTGAGTAATGAAATTGGCAATCCTCACTGAATTTTTAATCATTTGATTTGCAAAGGCCAATATATGATGCATAAACACAAAACAAAAGTATAATCCTTTTTATTAATAGGAAAAAACCTCTAGCGAGCAAATGCATAAAGCATGAAAAAAACATAGATTATTAATGCCGAAGGAACCAATATCACCAGAGGAACGATAGCAGCAACAGTATACAAACTCCCACATGCCAAAATCCCTAACTTTATCTCCACCAAGTCCACCAAAGCCATCATCAGGAACCCACATCCAAACACTGACCCAAACCCAGAAACCAAAGTTCCCATCCTTAACGCCACCAAGTTAACATGCGCCAGGGACACACTACCCACCTCGCCAGCGGTAAAAATGCCATCATCATCTTTATCTGCGATTTTGATGGCCTGCTTTAGAGCTAAGGCGATGAGACTAGAAAATAGGAAACAACTGAAAGAGTAAACATGGAAGGAGATGAGTTCCTCGGCGATGGAGGAGCTGGCGGAGCAGGAAGGATTATTGACGAGGCTGATTGCCGGATCAAGAACAGGGTACCAGGCCAGACCAAGAAAGAGAGCTAAAGTGAATAAAGAGTTCACATTTACGATTCCATCTAAGGCCACAATGTGGATTTTGGTGGTAGGTTGATGGATAGGAGACATCTGTGGTTGAAAGGTGATGGTGGCAGCGGCGGCAACAGAAGAAACAGCAGAAACAGGGGAAACAGAGGAAGCATTTTCTGAGCTTGTTAATGAGAATTAATGGAAAGATGCAGATAACTTTGAAGAATGAAATGAAACTATGGCGTGACTTTCCCGGCAAGGGAATGGCTGCTCAGTCAATTGCCAAACATGTGAATTTGTTTGTGTAGAGAAATGAAAAAACTAGAAAATGTGAACTACTGAATTGTTTTATTTTAAATCTAATAAAACAAGGTACCAAAAAAAAAAAAGGAAGAAGAAGTCTTCCAATTCCAAAACGTCGTAGTTTCATCCTGAACCCTATAAAACAGTTATTTGTTTTGTTTTATTTTTACATAGTTTGATTATGTGTCTACCCCGTTTGACATTTGGGATCATTTCGAAAAAATTATTGATACTAATGAGAAAGAGACTCGAAAGGTTTTATGTCTATGGTGTCAGGAAGAGTATCAACTAAAAAAAGAAGCCGCACTGTGGAAGCATTTAAGAGTACCTTGCAAGAAGTTTCCATACAGAATGCAATTGATTGAAGCACTTGGGGGTAAAAATAAAACAACTTCGGATTTCCAGAGTGAATATAGTGTTATAAAAGTTGAATTAGCTTATTGGCATTTTGATCAAAAAGCTGCTAGGAAATCGTTAGTTAGAATGATCATATTGAATGGTTTGCCCTTTAGTTTCGTTGATTTAAGGAAATTTGTAGAATTGCTATGCCTTATTTTAAAATTCCAAGTAAGCTCGCTATTGCTAAAGATTGCATTTCCATGTTCATTCAAGAGAAAAAGAAATTGCAAGCCTCGATTGCCACTGAGTGTCAAAAGGTTTCCTTAACTATTGATACTTGGAGAAGCATGCAAAATCTGTCTTTCTTGTGTTTACTGCCCATTTTATTGATTCTGAGTGGTGCATGCAGAAGAAAATTCTGAATTTTTGTATTGCTCAGAGTCTTAAGGGGGTAAATATTGGAAATGCTGTTGAGTTTTGCATGAAAGAATGGAATTTGAAAAAGGTTGAGTGTATAACAGTTGATAATGCTTCAGCTAATGTTAGAGTTGTTGAACAATTGAAAAACAGGTTAATAAAGAAAAATGCATTAGTTTTGGGCGGGGAGGCTTTTCACATGAGGTGCTGTGCTCACATCCTTCAATTAGTTGTCAAGGATGGTCTTCATATGGTTGAAGATTCTATGAGAAGAATTAGGGATGTACACAGGTTGAATCTGTTTAAGAAATGTTGTGAGTCTCTTAACATTGAGTATTCAAAAGCATTGTCATTAGATTGTCCAACTAGATGGAATAGCACCTACTTGATGTTAAAAGTTGCTTTGGCTTATCGAGAAGCTTTTGATGGATTAGCGGACTTGGATGATAAATTCTTGAGTGACTTTTGGGATGAGTTGCCTACTGAGAATGATTGGACCAATGCTAGGGTTCTTACTAGGTTGCTTAAAAGATTTTATGATGTCCCTTGCAAATTATCTGATTCATTATACCCTACTTCCAGTAGGTATTTTCCTGAGATAATGTGGATTTTTAAGGAATTTCAAATGTGTTAAAGTAGTGAAGATTGTTCTTTAAAAGAAATGGGCAACCAATTGAAAGATAAATTTGACAAATATTGGGGTTACCTTAATAAGATGAATGTGATACTCTTTGTAGCAGTAGTATTGGACCCTAGATATAAAATGAATTTTTTAAGTGTTAAATACACTAATTTCTATGGTGAAAATGATGCAAAAGAGTTGGTGGCTAGGGTTACAAAAATTATGCAAGAAATGATGGATGAGTACAAAGCTATAAACGGGCAGGAAAATATTAGTGCCTCGCACACCTCAAATTGTCCCCCAAAGGTTGATGAAGGGATAGTCAAAATAGTTGAAGAAGATATTGATGATTATTTTCTGCATGTTGAGAGTGAGAAGAAAGGAGAGTTGGATAGATATCTAGAGGAGTTACCAGAAAGATATTCCTCAAATTTTGATCTTTTGGGATGGTGGAAGATCGATATAGTGAGGTATCCTACTTTAGCTAAGGTTGCCAAGGATGTTTTGAGTATTCCATGTTCAGCTGTAGATTCTGAATTTGCTTTCGATACCGATGGGAAGACTTTAGACTCCTTTAGGAGTTCTTTAACTCCATTTATAGCTGAACCTTCATTTGTTGTCAAAATTGGTTGAGGGATCCAAAGAAACCTATCCAAGTTGAAGAATCTCTTGAAGATCTTGAAAAGTTTGAATCTGGTAATAATCTTTCTTCAGTGTATTTTAGTAACTTAGATGCTGTATGAATTTTACCACTTGCTAATGGTATGCGATTTTGTTTCTTTTTAGAATTCATCGATGATGATCCTGAAGATGATCTCTAAGTGGGAGCAAACATTTTGGAAAGAACTACACTGGAATGCTTATTTGTGGTGAACAATGTTGTTAGAACTCGTGAGATTTATCTTGGACAGTGAAACTAAAAGTTTGTGAGTGGGGCAACTAAATTTGAACAGTAATGCAGCTGAACATGTGCAATGATGAAGCTGATATTTTGGAAGATTTACAGCAGCTCCATGTCCAAGAATTGATGTTTATTTTGTGTTACTTTATATAGCATTTAGTTAGAAAAATCAAAGTTTGTTGTACTACCTTAAATCAAGGAGATTTGTCTTGAAAAAGTATG
>CATIWF010058620.1:0-12305 GCA_949630135.1 Balakata baccata | reverse complement strand
GTGTAAGCCATTAAAACACAAGGTATTTGGGTTTGGTGTGAGCCTGGAGAAAGTACTTAGTTGTGAGTGAGCAAGGAAAACTTTCTAGTTGTGAGTTAGCTAGGAAACTCTCTTGTAATCTTAAGTTGAGATAGTAGAACTTCCAATTGCGGTTAGGAAGAGGACAAATATTTGTCAGCACCCGAACCTCTATAAATCTTTGTGAGCAATCTTCTCTTACTCCTTTACTTTCTATATTTTATTTGCATATTGCTCAAACACTAAAAGAAATCCATTAAGTTGAAAATTTCTATTTTCCACTAATTCAATCCCCCTTTCTTGGTGCACCATCTTTCTAACAACTTTCAACTATTTTCATTTACTGTCAATTTCACTAGCAATCAAATTTAACCGTTATGTCAAGGAAACTTAGGAATCTACAATCTTTTGATTAGAAGTCAAGGAGCAAATTTTTTATTTTAGTTTGAAAAACACTTTAATTTTCTAGCACACTCGCATTTTATTTTTGGCATGCTCAATTACTGAGAAAATTGCTAACATCTTTTTTGGTATGCTTAGCGGGATCTGTTTGGTTGCTGCTATATGTCTATTGAAATTAGAAGTAAGAAAGCTATGGAGTCTCAGGGCTCAGGATCTGTTGCTTCAACAAGAAAACAGGAAAGAAGAGTTCCACTCATTGTGGAACAAATTGAAAATCTCACACTTTCTCAGCATGCTGAAGAGGAGAAAAGAAATAAGAGTCCATCTAGACCAGGTAATAGTCCAACTATTAATAATTCTAACTTGTCTGATGTGCTCAGGTCTTTGGTGGAAGAAATGGTTCAAAAGTTTAAAGCTAATATAGCCAAGCATTTGAAGTACATGACTGAACAAACAAAGAACCAGACTAGAGCCATTGTTGAGGATTTGACTCAACAGTCCACCTCCCATGAGAAATTAGCAATTGAAATCATGGAAGAACTAAAGCAACAGGTGGTTGCACCCAAGCAAGACCTTGTCCCTAGAAAACCATCTGATGAACTCAGGAGGCAGCATTCCGAGATCAACCATGATGCAAGTGACTTCCACCACTCATAATTTCAAGCTAAGGCAAGGTACATTCCTCCTCACCTTAAAGAAGAAAGGATTATAAGCTAAGGCTGCACCAGTGCCAGAACCATTGCCCAAAGGTTATTTGCTCACACTAATCCCTGCAATCAACTTGGAGTCTATGAAGAACCATTACCCTTTGCTGGAGGCTCGAGGGGCAGATCATATGTGCCTTATGGATCAGGTATGAATAGGGAATAATAACCTCTTTTGCCTTTTATATAGGTATATGCACTAGCACCAATACAACTGGACATGGAGATAGTAAGGGAAGCAGTTCAAAAGCTATATGGGATTGGCCTCAAACAAATAGTCACCCTAAATTCCACAAGCTTTTTCTAAATATGATTGTTCGAGGGAATCCCTACCAAAAAGGATACAGAATACCAGACTCCATACTTTTCTCTAGAGAGAATAGACAGTCAACATTGGAACATATAACTAGGTTTACTGTTCAATGTGAGGAGTTAGCCAATTATAAAAATTTCTCATTTTGCAAGCTCATGTTGTTTCCTAACTCTTTAATGACCCAACTTTTACTTGGTATGCTACTCTCCCTAGGAATTCTACACTAACATGGCAAGAAATTGAGAGACAATGTCATACCCAATTCTACATAGCAGAGCTAGAGGTTTGTATAGCTTAACTCTCTAGGATAACCCAAAAGAATGGAAAGAATGTCAATCTCTTCATTGCAAGATTTAAAAAGATGAGGAATAGGTGCAAAATCCACTTACTTGAGACAAAGTATGTCAAAATGGCTCAGAGAGGTCTTGACATAGAGCTGAGAAAGAAGTTCTAAAGGATAGAGTTCAGAGATTTCTATGAGATGGCAGTTAAAGTCTTTGAGTATGAGGAACTCCTCAAGGAGGAAAGTCACATAAGGAAAGCTGTTATTGGCACATACTTTCAGGAGGTAATATCTGAAGTTGTTATTACTAACTTAATCAATATTAGTTCCTATGTGTGTCCTATGCTAGTGATGAAGACTCCAAACCTATGAAAGAAGAATCAGGCATCAGACAACTAGCCCTAATACATATTTGAAGTCTCTAAGAATGAGGAGATCTTTGATTTTTTAGTCAAAGAGAAATTCATCAGCTTTCCTCCAGAATACCAAGTGCCATCTAAGGAGGAACTAAGGGGCAAAACATACTGTAAGTATCACGACTCTTAGAATTATAATACTAACTCCTATTGGGGTTTCAAAAATGTGATATAGGACAGGATCAATAAGGGGATACTCAAGTTCCATGAAAAGAAGGAAGCTATGGTAATTGAGAAAGACCTATTCCCTCCTATGGCTTCAGTGAATACAACAACGTTTGATCTTAGGTTCTTTATGATGCTAAGAAAAGAAGGAAAAATGAAAGGTTAGCATGTAATTCCAAAATTTGAAAGATTTGTATACCTAAAGAACTTCTTTTGTAGGAAAATCTAAGGGTCCAGGTGCACAAAAGAAGGGATCATGCCCATTTAAGGCCAATCCTATGAAGAGATAAGTTGAGGAATAGGTACTCTCTAAGGCACCAAAGGAAGAATCAGGCCAATTTTGGGCCGGTTCTTGAAAGAGATGCTATGAGGAGTAGGCATTCACCATGGAAAGAAAGACAAGGTGAGCCTGGAAAGCACTGAAGCTCTAAGAAGTTTTCAACCTTTGAAGAAAGACAATTTATTAGGAAAAAGATTGTTGTGCCACCTTTAGTACCATCTGGCCAACAGTGGCATAAAGTTCAATACAGAAAGTTGCCATTATTGAGAAGGCTGTAGAGATAGAGAGGAGTAGAGAAAAAGGAGAAAGTTACCATTATTAAGGTGAAACATGATAACCCTACTGAGAAAAAGGATAAGGAAGAGGTAGAAGTGCTAAAAGCAGAAGTTGAGAGAACTAAGTTTGGAAGGAAATTCACGGAAGATACAGAGTCAGTAGGAAGCTCAGATGAGCCAAAATCTGAGTTGAAAACCATCTTGGTCGGTAATATTCCTATAACCCTTCATTGCAAATGCCTTTGAAGAATATGGTGCCCAAAAGGCCACTCAAGAAGCTACAAGAAAGTAGGTGAGGCTCTCCATAGGAGGAGAAAGTTCAAGTGCACCAGAAATGCCACCACCACCACCTTCTCAACCACAACAAATCACCTTGCAAAGTCTTTATGACTTTCAAATGCAATCCTTCAACACTATGAGGGATATGATGCAACACCTTCACTTGGATATACAAAGCATGTAGGGGCAACTCAATCTTAACGTATGCACTCATAGCTTTGAACAAGCCCCACCATTTGAGGGGGTGCAAGGCATTCATGAAGAGGAAGAAGGTGGTGAAGAGGAAGAGGAGGCAAGTGATGAAGAAGGAGACACATAACTTAATGTTTTTTTTTTCTTCCCATTTTTAGCTTACACATTTTCTTGTTATGTACCATATTTCCTTTCAATAAAATAGTTTCTTGTTCTTTATCTCTATGTCTATTTAGTGATTGCAATTCATTATTTTTTATATTGACAAAGGGGGAGATAAGAAAGAACATGAAAACTATGCAAAAAAATAACTTTATCAATTATATTGACTTTTTGACTTGAGGTATTAAATATGTTTTATACTTTTAAATGATACAAAACTTTGAATACCTATTATTCAATATATCAATTTGATTATACCAATGTCAATTTGTTATTTTTGCCTAGTTTGATTGTCAAAATAAAAAAGAGGGAGATTGTTAACCTTAGGGTAATTCCCCTACATTTTGATCTTGACAATCAAATTAAATGTTACTAACATCTTCATTGAGTGTTGTTTTGATAGTATTCAAAGTTTAAGCACATTTAGTTGCAAATTCCTTAATGAACAAGTCAAGCATTTCCTAGAGATGCGTAACTCTCGACTAGAACAAGTATCTCCCAACCAGGACTCAAGTACAGATTGGGAAATATTGCATTCTGATCTTCTAAAGTTTCAGTAGCGGAAACAGACCAGGACATGAGATATTCCGACCAGGACATTCCATTTCCAGACCGGGACAGTTATAGTCTGATCAAGAAATTCAAAAGGACATGACCATTAAAGATGAGACTCCACCAAAATGTACCAAGTCATCATAAAGTCAAAACGACCAAAGTCAAACTGACTTAGGTCCCGACCGGGAATAACTCAAGGCCAACAGATCCAAGTCCTCGGCCATGGCATTATCGGGCAAGTCCCAACCGGGACATAAGGAGTCACGATCGGGAAAACTGAATAGGGACTAGCCGTTAGATGATTCTGCCAACTAGAAGATGCCACGTATCAAAATAGGCTATTTTTCGACCGGGAATCCCTCTCTACAGACATCATTTAATGCACTTGTAAGAGAATGTTAGAAAGAGTTGTGACACTACTTTGTAATGGCTAATTGGTAGATAATCAGTATAAATACCCTACCAAAAGGCCATTTAATTTGAACTAACTATTTTAAAAGTGCCAAAACTCTTACAATTTAACTCAACCTCTCTTCATTAATCATTTGTGTAAGGGTTCGAGTGTTAATCTTCAAACACTTGAGTTATCTTGTAATTGAATAGTGTGAGCCAAATTACAAGGAATTGGTTATCGTGTGAGCCATAAAAATACAAGGAAATTTGGATTGAGTGTTAGCCTTGGTAAAATACCTAGTTGGGAGTGAGCTAGCAAAAACTCCATTTGTAATCTCAGTGATTAGATTAGTGAATGCCTAATTAAGGTTGGGGAGAGGAGTAGGGTTAGTTAATACCCGAATCTCTATAAAATTTGTGTCTCAATCTTCTCAATCCTTTTCACTTCCAAGTAAAGTGCAAGAATTTTTTTATCTTCCCACCAATTCATCCTCCCCTTTCTTGGTGATTGTTTGGGCAACAAGTTGGTTAACCTTGAAATCATAAAATCGTGACTAAAGTTTTTAGGAGCATTAAGTTGTGTTTATTGGCAATTTAGGGTAATTTAGAATTTAAGCCGAACTATTCCTTATGAGATCAACTTTTGCAGTGCGCTTGCCATCCTACGGTGGTTCATACACATGCGAGTACAAAATTTGTCACATCAAGTTTTTTGCGCCATTGTCGGGGAGCGGTTGATTAAATTCTTTATCATATTTAATTGTCAACATTTTAGCATTTAGATTAGTTTATGCATTTTAGTTTAGTTGTTTATTTTTGTTATGCATTCTTTATTTTCTTTTAGAAGTGGACTTCTATTGTATGCCAGGTAATAACAAAAAGGCGAAGTCAACTGAAGCATCCATACAAGGTAAAGATGAGTTGAGATCCAAAGTTTAAATAATAGAAGAAGTGTCAATCAAAGAGAAAGAAGAACCCCAAATCCAGCAAGGGTTAGTAATTGAAGCAGAAGTGGATCTCATACCAAGAGTGATGGTTGATCCAGTTGGAGACTAAAATCCAACACCACCACTGAGACAAGTACCAGAGAGGCAACTTGCTATGAAAGACTATGCTAGACCAATCATTGGCAATACCACCTCTTGTATAGTGCTAGGGGAGGCAGTAAAAAATTATGAATTGAAAAGTATACATTTGAATAAGTTGCCTTCCCTCTATGGATTACCCAATGAAGATCCCCTCTCATTTATAAGGGAATTTTACAGTATCATGAGTACTGATGACATTGCCCCCTAACTCTCTTCATAAGGACCAGCTGAGAATGCAGTGTTTCCCGTATACTTTGAAGGATAGGGCAAAAGCATGGCTGATGACATTGCCCCCTAACTCTCTGAATTATTGAGATAAGGTGTACCATAAATTCATGAGCAATTTTTACTCACACTAGAAGACAAGGGACCTTAGGACATAAATACGGAAAATCTACCAAAAAGATTATGAGACCTTTCATGAAGCTTGTGATAGGTTCAAGATGTTATTACTGCAATGTCCTCATCAGGGGTTTCCATTACTGATAGTAACTCAAGCATTTTATGACGGGTTGTCTCAACAATATCAGTGTATGGTAGACAATGCAACTAGGGGTGCCATGGAAGAAAGGACGACGGAGGAACTATACAACATCTATGAAATGTTAGGTGCCAACTCTCAACAAAAGAGCATTATAGGAAGAAAGGCGATCGATAATGAAGTTTTGAGTGGCAGTGAACTAACATCCCAGATAGCATAGTTAACCAAACAAGTCAGGATGTTGGTCAATAATAGAAATGCGCCTACAAAAGAGGTATATAGCATTGTCAAGTTTATGGTCATGGGGCTAACACTTGTCCTACTCTAGATGTTTTTGCTAGTACAGATTTTGAGCAAGTCAATGTGATAAATTCCTTCCAGCCAAAACCGATGAACAACCTATATTCAAATACCTATAATCCAGGCTGGAGGAATCATCCTAACTTCTCATGGCGAACAAATGACCAACACCTCCAATAGCAAAGAAATCAAAATGCTCAGCACCACAATCTTAGCAATCAACCAATGTATCCCATGCCTAATCAAGTTGGACCTTCAAATACACAAATGAAACTGACTTTAGAGGAGACATTTTAGAGTTTCATAGTAGCCACCTATGACAAAACCGACAGAACAGACAAGAGGGTGGACTCCATCGAAGCTTCCTTAAAACAGTTGGAAAATCAAGTTGGGCAGATTGTAGAGGCGCTACAAGAGAATAGGAAGGGAAAGCTACCTAGTCAACTAAAGCAAGCCAAAGCAGTGACAGTGCTTCAAAGTGGTAAGGTATATGATAACAAGGTTAAGGTAGCCAATGAGAATTTAAATTCTTTCCTTTCAAGAAACAAAACTAATAGAGATAATAAGGAAGAGAAACCAGAGGATAGGATACAGGAAGCTAGGCAAAAGACCGAAGGCCCGAAGGTGTTGATTAAAGATAAAAGTTCTATTTTTGAACCTGAATTTCACAAAGTAAAGGAACCATACAAGCCTCCAATTCCCTTCCCTAGCTGAATAAGGTAGAATAAAAAGGATAAAGAGTTTGCTGATATTTTTAAAATGTTTTTTAAGGTGGAAATTAACTTACCGCTATTGGATGTAATTAGGAACATGCCCTCTTATGCAAAGTTCTTCAAAGAGTTAGCTTCAGCAAAAAGGAGATATGGGATCAATGAAAAGGTGATGGTTATGAGGACAGCAAGCACTATTTTGTAGCAACAACTACCTCCAAAAATGAAGGATCCTGGGAGCTTCACTATAGACATCACTATGGGGGACAAAAAGGTAGCAAAGGCAATGCTCGACCTGGGTGCAAGCGTAAACCTTATGTTGTACTCAATCTACACTCATTGGGTATGGGAGAGCTAAAACCTATTATAATGTGCATTCATTTAGCTACCAGTTCAGTCAAGTATCCCCGAGGTATAGTAGAGGATCTCTTAGTCCAGGTTGGTAAGTTTATCATCCCTGCTGATTTTATTGTTCTTGATATAGAAACCTCACCCTTTAGAGATAAAGAGCATACCATTCTTCTTAGTAGACCATTTATGGCAACTACCAAAACTATTATCGATGTTGACAATGGTAAGCTCTCTATGACAGGTTTGGGAGAAATAGTTGAATTTAAAGTGTTTATCTCTCTATCCCATCCCTCTGCTATCTCTCTTGATGAATGCTCATATATTGACTATCTAGACTCAGTTGTTTATGACTTTAATTTATAGGACACTGAAACTAAAACTTGAGGAGCTCTGAGTATAGAGGAAATAGATAATGAACCTTATGAGGATGAGACACCCCTCACACCTAAGGAAAAGGAGAGCACTCATGAACTGCCTTCAGTAGAGTTGAAAGAACTCCCGCCTACACTTAAGTATGTCTTTCTAAGAGAAGGAAATATGTACCCAGTCATTATAGCTTCATACCTTTCCCCTAGTGAAGAAGAATTTGTTGTGAGGGAGTTGAATAGACTTAGGAAAGCCATTGGGTGGGTCATATCGAATATTAAAGGCATTAGTCCTACCATGTGCATGCATAAAATCATTCTAGAGGACAATGCCAAGGCTGTTAGAGACACCCAATGTAGGTTGAACACAAATATGCAAGAAGTGGTTAAAAATGAGGTTCAAAAGCTCTTAGATGAGGGTATAATTTACCCTATTTCTGATAGTAAATGTGTGAGCCCAGTCCATATTATCCCCAAAAAATCCAGAATTACTGTAGTTAAAAATGACAAAGGAGAATTAGTGCCGACTAGGACCACAACAGGTTGGAAAATGTGTATTCTTTACAGGAAGCTCAATCTAGCTACGGAAAAGGACCATTTTCCACTCTCATTCATTGACCAAATTTTAGAAAAATTATCTGGCCATGCTTACTATTGTTTTCTTGATGGTCTTTCAGGTTATTTCCAAGTTCCAATTGCTCTAGAAGACCAAGAGAAGACAACCTTCACGTGCCCCTTTGGCATATTTGCATTCAGGAGAATGCCATTCGAATTGTGCAATGCCTCTACCACATTTCAAAGGTGCATGTTTTCTATCTTTTCTAATATGTTTGAGGAGTGTATTGAAGTTTTTATAGATGACTTTTCAGTGGTTGGTACTTCCTTTGATACATGCTTGAATAACTTATTACGTGTGCTTTAGATATGCATCGAAAGTAATCTTACTCTTAGTTGGGAAAAAAAAATCATTTTATGGTTAAGCAGGGGATTGTATTGGGTCATGTAGTCTCAAGTAAAAGAATTGAGTTAGATAAGGCCAAAACTGATTTAATTGTCAAATTGCCCCGCCGACGTTGGTTAAGGGTATTAGAAGCTTCCTTGGACACTGATTTTTATAGACACTTCATTAAAGCTTTTTCTAAAATTTCTCTTCCGTTAACCAATTTGCTTGCCAAAGATGTTGACTTTGTGCTTGATGAGAAATATCTTGATGCTTTTAATACCTTGAAAGAGAAACTAACCACCACTCCCGTGATTATGGCACCGAATTGGTCCTTGCCTTTTGAAATTATATGTGATGCAAGTGATTATGCTATTAGGACTATGCATGGGCAAAAGGTAGATAAAACATTGCATGTTATATATTATATTAGTAAGAAACTAGATGATGCTCAAGTAAATTACTCTACCACGTAGCCCTAAGATATCTTCTGACCAAACCCAATGCAAAACCAAGGTTAATTAGATGGGTGTTTCTTTTAAAAGAATTTGACTTAGAGATCAAAGATAAGGAAGTGAAAACTTAGTAGCTGACCATCTTTCTACGTTAATTTCAAATTTTGATGCTTTAGCCTCTAAGAAGACAACTGTCGAAACTTTTCCTGATGAATAGTTGTTTGCTGTGAATCATGAGCCATGGTATGTTGATATTGTTAACTATTTAGCTTGTGATGTGTTGAGATCTGACATGCCCTTCCAGGAGAAGAAGCGATTTTTGTTTGTATGTAGGAACTATTTTTGGGATGACCCATACCTTTTCAAGATATGTGCAGACCAAATCATCAGGAGATGTGTTCTAGAGGACAAGCAACAAAGAATCCTTGCATTTTGTCATCACCTTCAATGTGGGGTCATTTTGGTGGTAAAAAAATAGCCCATAAAGTCCTTTAAGTAGGTTTCTTTTAGCTCACTCTGTTTAAAGATGCTCATGATTTTTGTTTGCAATGTGCCAAGTGCCAAAGAAGTGGGAATATAGGTAAGAGGGATGAAATGACTCAAAAATATAACCTTGTTGAATTGTTTAATGTTTGGGGGATAGATTTTATGAGACCTTTTCCCCCTTGTAATAGTTTTGAATATATTCTTATTGCAGCTTATTATGTCTCTAAATGGGTATAAGCTATTCTTACCAAAACTAATGATGTTAATGTAGTTGTGAAGGATAACATTTTTAGTAGAGTTTGGCCTTTCACCACGTCCCTCCGCTGCCTTCTGGCTCTGTCGCGCCGCTGCAGTAGACTACTCATTTCAGGGAAATTCTTTTCACCCTTACCACTTTAGTTTCTTTGTGTTTTGCTTTGTTTCGAGCCTTTTTGGGATTTTGGCTCGGTTTAGTGTGGGGGTGGGAATTGCTTGCCTTATGATGCTGTTCCTTTTAGTTTTTGTTTGTGTTTTATTTTTTCATGTTTGTTGGTTTGTTTTTAGTGAAGTTTGCTAGCTTTCACATG
The DNA here is from genome assembly GCA_949630135.1 of Balakata baccata. Classification (NCBI taxonomy): domain Eukaryota; kingdom Viridiplantae; phylum Streptophyta; class Magnoliopsida; order Malpighiales; family Euphorbiaceae; genus Balakata; species Balakata baccata. Next base: position 2,126 of record CATIWF010058620.1, on the reverse strand, counting down.
TTTCATTTTGCTTGCCTTGTCATGACATGTTTGATTGTTACATTTGTTTTGGTATGCTCATTTTTGTTTAAACCACTTGCTCGCTTAGCTTGATTTGCTCAACTCTCCTATGATAGCTTATGAAAGAATGCTAAGGGTATCGAGAAGTGAGTAACAAGAGCAATTGGTCCAAAATGAATTTAATTCCATAATCATACTTCCAATTGAATGCCTTTTAGCATGGTTGAATTGATTCTTTTGCTTATAGAGTGTTAGTAACTTTGTTGAGCTAGGAAAATGTCTTCATCTAGTATTGTTTTGATAGTGTACAAATTTTCAAGTCAATTGGATTTGATTTGCTTAGTGAGCAAATCGGTCAAATGTTGAAGGATAGTTTCCCCTTCGGGAAAGGTAGTTTCCTCCTCAGGAAAAAAATGTCCCCGTCGGGAAAAATTTCCCCCTCTGGAAAAAAGTTTCCCCCTTAGGAAGTGCTCGATTTTAGCATCCCAAGGTTCAAGTCAAAAGTTCCAGAAAGTTATCCTGACCGAAAAATATGGTTTCCCGACCAAAAAACTCGTCCCAACAGGGAAATTTGACTGAGACTAGCCATGAAAGAGTCGTTGAAAAAATTGACAAATCTAAGGCTGCCACGTGTAAGGTTCCAACTTATATATGAATTTCCATATTGGGAAACATGGTTTCTCGACCAAAAAACTATCTTTGTTAGACAACTTTTAATCAATCATCTTTTGAACGTTAGAAATAATTTTGACACCATATGTAACAGCTAATTGGAAGGTAAACATTATAAATAGACCTCCAAAAGGCCTTAGAACACGAGAGCTTAATTTTAAGTGTGCCAAAACTCTTGCAATTTTATTTATCATCTCTATTGTAAGAAAGGTTTAAGTGTTAACCTTAAACACTTGGGTATAGGTTGTAAGAGTGATCCTAGCAAGAAAAACTCTTGTTTGGGTTATGTGTGAGCTTGTTCAAAACATAAGGAATTGGTTATTATATGAGCCATGAAAACATAAGGGATTTGGGTTCGGTGTGAGCCTTGAGAAAACACTTAGTTGTGGATAAGCTAGGAAAACTCTCTAATTCTAAGTTAGCTAGGAAACTCACTTGTAATCTCAAGTTGAGATAGTAGAACTCCCAATTGTGGTTGGGGAGAGGACTAGGGTTTGTTAACACTTGAACCTCTATAAATCCTTGTGTGCAATCTTCTTTTGCTCTTTTACTTTCGATGTTTTATTTGCAAATTCCTCAAACACTTAAAGAAATCCATTAAGCCGAAAATTTCTATTTGCCACTAATTAAACCCCCCCTTCTTGGTGCACTTTCTTTCCAACAATTGGTATCAGAGCCTTGGTCTTTCTATTTAAGGCTTAAGTGCAACAGAAAAGATCAAGATGGTGAAGGGTGAAGTTTCCAATCATTTTCCTATTTTTGATGGTGCTAACTTTGCTCAATGGAAGTTTCAAATGGAGGTCTTTATAGATAGTTAGTCCATTGATTTGTGGAACACTATCTATAAGGAGTGGAAGTCATTTACCAAGGAAGTGAAAGGTGTAAAGGAAGAAAATTCTTGGGATGATTGGTCCAATGCTCCAAAGAAGGCAAATGGAATAAACAAAAGAGTAATGACAATTCTCCTTGCCACCATTCCTTAAGAAGATAGTCTCAAAGTGTTGCATTGTAGAAGCGCTCATGTTATTTGGAAAACCTTGGAGAATTACTATGAAAGAACCAAATAAGTGAAGTCTAAGAGAATCCATTGCTCATGTTTGAATATGAGCTTTTCAAGATGAAATCCTTTGAGTCTATTACCGACATGACCAACCAACTCCTTGCTATCATCAACTTAAGAAAGGCTAGGAAGCACCTTAAGCTTGAAGATATCAAAAACAAAATTTTAAGAAGTCTTCCCATCAAAGAGTACGGGTCAAGAGTTGCCGCCATTCAGGAAGCCAATGAAGAATTAAGTAAAATGTCCACCGATGTGCTCATTGGCAAGCTTCTCACACATAAGATGGCTTTGGCAAAAGACAAGGAGATAGAGCTTCAAAAGGAGAAGAAGGCTTTAGCTTTCAAAGCTTCAACTTCAAAGTATTATGAAGATGAAAGCTCTAGCTAAGAGGAAA
>CATIWF010058619.1:0-22663 GCA_949630135.1 Balakata baccata | reverse complement strand
TATCATGGACTTTCATTAATCAGTTTAAGATCTATATCAATTCATATGCAAATGAATACTAATATAATGAAAGAATGCCTTTATGAATGTGTACACTAAGTGCTTAAGGCGATTGCCTTTTGGGCACATCTCTAACATCTGGTGTTTCACTGATAATGAATGATTAGCTATAAATGATGAGTCACCACAGATGATGAGTCAACCTCAGGTAATGAATCTCGTTTAGCCGCAGATTTTGAATCAAAACCTGGCAGTTTTGATTCAATCTCAATCAATGAATCAATCTCCTCTGCCGTAGGTGTTGAATCTGTTCCAGCCTCAGTCTCAGATAATGAATCACAATGGAGGAGTTAGCTACCACCAGCAGTAGCAGCCTCCATTGATGATGATGATGATGATGAATCAGAGAAACTATAAGCCATGGCGGCCACAACAGCAATCTTTAATAGATCTGAACAATAAATTTCAGAGTCAGCAAAACACTTTGAAGTTGAATGCTAATCTTAATACTAACTTTTTTTGTTACTTTTGGAGTAAATTAGCAGACATTTAGCACCAACAATGTGATCTTTTTATATAATCTTCATTTTTTTTTTCCTTTTTTCAAATTATTTATAACCAAATAATTTTCACAATAGCACAAGTCATTTTTCGTTGTTTTCTTTCAACATCATTCACTTTATAATAATAATAATAAAAATCTGTTAAATAGAAACTATATGTGAGTTACACATACTTAGGGTTTAGGTCCAATGGAAATTAAACAGAAATGAGATGCTTTGTATTTTTCTTTTAGTATTGTTACAATAGCCATAATAATTGTGGTTTTGTTCATTGCAAATTTTTGATATTGTTATTTAGTCTCTTGTTTTTCTTCTCTGTCTTTCTTTTTTTAAGGTGAAAATCATGTACTTGTAATGTAAGATTTTATGAGACATTTTGAAAATGGACAAATAATATAGTGGAAGAGATGTAATGTAAGATTTTATGAGACATAATCTGCCAGATTGAGAAAGAACCTTGCACTTCCAAAAAGCTAGTCTCTTTTTAATTTTATTAATAATAGGTCTCCAAGAGAAAATACGTGTTGGACAAGCACTAAGCGGCAGACCTAAATAAGAGAAAGGCAAGTCAGAGATATTGCAAAAGATTGCAGCAGCAATTGCCTTAATGTTGTCGGAGTAAGAATTAATCCCAACTAAGGAGCTTTTGTGAAAATCATTATGCAAGCCTGAACATAAAGAAAAACAGCGGAGCATACGTGGCAGGTTGACAAATTCAGGAACAGAATTTGTAGAGAAAAGAAGCATGTCATCAGCAAATTACATATGAGTAACCACAGGACTTTGCTTTGGCAACTGACACCCAGAGAAAAGACCCAGATTGGTCATCTTAGAGACTAAACAAGAAAGTGGCTCCACTGCGATGATAAAAAAGAAAGAAGAGAGGGGACATCATTGCTTGACACCATTAAACATTTTAAATTCCTTTGAAGGTGTGCCATTTATCAAAATAGAAGACTTCGAATTGGAGAAACATTCTAGAATCCAATTGCACCATCTGATGCCAAAACCCATATTTCTCATAACCCATAAGAGATAGTCCCATTTCACTGTGTTGAAAGCCTCTTCAGAATCCATCTTAAATAGAGCACAACTGGTATTAGACTTCTTAAAACGGTCAATGATCTCATTTGCTACAAGGAAACTATCCATGGCCTGCCGACCAGCTATAAAGGCCGACTGTGTCGAACTAATAATAGAGTCCATCACCAGCTTTAAACTATTGGCAAGAAGCTTAGCAACAATTTTATACAACCTATGAATAAGAGAGATAGGATGAAAATCTTCTACCTTGGAAGCACCATCAATTTTAGGGACCATAGAGATAAAAGAGCGTTTAATATCATCTGGTAGAACTCCTGTAGAGTGGAAATTATTAATAAGTCGCCAGATATATATCATATTTTGGTAAAATGCCAGGCCGCCTTATAGAAAAAGAAATTAACACCGATAAGGCCCAGAACTTTTGAAGAACCACAGGATCACACTGCATTTTTAATTTCCTCAAGAGGGAAAGCCTTTTCAAGATCATTAACCTGATGAGAAGAGAGACGTTTCAAGCGAAAATTATTAATAGTCCTCGATAAAATTGGATCACGGTTGAACCTTCTTGAGAAATGGTTGTAAAACGCAGTTGTAGTAGAGTTATGATCATGGAGAATTTTCCTGCCATCATTGATTTTAATAATTGAATTACGACGGAGCCGATTGGAGGCACTGATATGGAAAAATTTTGCGTTTCTGTCTCCCAATATACACCAAGAGATCCTAGACAGAGACTCAAGATTTTTTGAAATCCAGACCTAAGTTTGCCAGACACCGAGAATCATTAACAGAGTCAAGTTGCTGAATATTCTTCTCAATAGAAAGGAGCCTTGTGTTAAGATTTCCATAAACATCTCTGTTCCGAACAGCTAAAAAGGGTTTCAGAGAGCGAAGCTTAAAATTTAGAGGAAGATAACTCGGTATGGAATTCCAGAAATCGCGGACCATGACAGCAAAGCCAGAATAAGACCACCAACAGTTTAAGGTCCGAAAAGGCTTAGGACCCAAGTTGAGAGTAAGAATACCGAACCACACAGCCCTGTGGTCAGAAGGTACTCGTGGTAAAGCATAGAGGAAAGAATTTGGAAAAGCAATAATCCAAGCAGAGTTAACAAGAGCTCTATCAATACGGCTTCGAGAGATACTGTTCCACCATGTATGTTGTAATTGAACATCAAATAAAGAGCAATCAGAAATGAAGTTGCAGAAATTTCGGATGCCCAAAGTGCAACCAGAAGAAGGAGATCGCTCGGTGTGGTTGCAAATCTGATTGAAATTTCAAGTTGTTAATTAATACTATGAAAATTGTTGTTAATTTATGATTTTATGCGCTAGTTGTAGAATAGTAAACCCACCCCACCCCACCCCAGCAAATATGTAAATATAACCTGAAATTCAAGTCGTTGAATTGACCCATGAAGCAGTTAGGCAAGCTTTGCTATGCCCAGATATTATAGGCAAATTTCCACTGACCAAGAGTCTAGTCCAATTCTTCGGAACATCAACCATGAAATTAACATCACAATAGATTATGTTGTTCTTTTTCTTTTTTTTTTTTCGTGAAACCCGCAGTAGATTATATTAAAGAAACCTGCGAGCACAAGGGAGACCGTAACGGATCAGGTTGACGGGATAGATCGACACGCGAACTCTCGGCTGCATGTCGCCACACATCTCTCAAAACTCGCCAGGTAAACCAAATCCTGCCAACGAAGAGCAAAAGTACCTTACGTTCCAATCCACATTCGACGTGGAAGAAAATTGCTATTATATTGTATCGAAATGCGATCCACGTGTCACCTGTATCTAATACGTGTCATAACCCTAGAAACTTTGAACGTCTATATAAGCATGGGTACGTTGGTCTGTTCATAATCATGCGAAGGGGAGTTAACCGATTTGCAGTGAAACAAGAAACTTGGAGCGAAGTGATAATGCAATCCGTGAAGGAAACCGCAGCTAACATGGCAGCCTCAACTAAGGCTGGAATGGACAAGACCAAAGCTACTGCCCAAGAAAAGGTTCTCTCTCTCTCTCTTTTCTGAAATTTCTGTTTTATGGCTTTTCGTATATTGGTTATGGAGAAAATTACTGATAAAATATGAATTATTAAACTGTGAAGGTAGAGAAGATGTCAACACACGACCCAATGCAGAAGGAAAGGGCAACCGAGAAGAAAGAGATGAAAAAAGCGGAGGCGGAAATGAACAAACAGGAGGCGCGTGAGCAGAACGCGGCATCGAAGCTGGCGGCTAAAGCTGGTGGCCACCCACATTTCACAACTGGCGGCGACACTAATACCTACTCGGCAACCGGAACTGCTGATTACTCGACTCGGGCCCATCAGATGTCGGCTATGCCCGGACAGGGCACTGGTCAGCCCTACGGTGGCAATGTGGACTCATCGGGTCCAGCCACGACCTACCCAACTGGGTTGCCCGGTGACACTACAGGCCGTAATACCCCTGTGGAGGACACCAAACCCGGTTATGCGGCTGGGACTGGTCCCACCACTAGGACCAATATTTAAATTATGAAATTTATGTTAAATTTTAAACTAGTTCGTAGCATGTTGGATCTTCTGTTTACTGCTTGCTTCTGCTCATGTAATTTTATTTTCTAATATGTATTTTCTGTTCCTTGTTTTGTTTGTATTGTATTGTTTTTCTTCAGTTCCTGTTTGGCATGAAATACAAGAGAAACTTAAAAGAAAAACTATATATATATATTAAAGAGAGAGAAACAAAGATGGGCCTAATGACAGTCGTTTCAAATTAAGAGGTAAAAATATAAAGCCAAAGATATAAATTTGTTTCTAGATTATACGGAACTTTACACTATACTCTCTAAACTAGTCTTGCCTTTTCAATTTTGATTCAAATAAGGTTTTAAATTTTAAATTCCGTATAAATTAATTTCTAAATTATATTTAATGGAATAAAATTATTCTTAATTAATTTTTAAATTATATTTTATGGTTTAAAATTATTTTTTAGTAGACCGAATTGATTTATGGTTTAGATTTAAGAAATTTAATATGTGAAAAATTTAATTGCATCAAGATTCAAAAATTTATTTATATATTAAATTAAAATAAAAGAAATAATTTGCTCTATAGAATATATAATTGAAAATCTAATTTGCACCTTTGATTAAAATATAATGAAATAATAAATAAATAAAAAATCAATAGGGTTAACAATTAGTTCATTTCATGAAAACTAGGGCTAGTGAAGAAGAAGCCCACATTCATTTGGATTACCCTCGCACTTTGCTGGGATTAGATACAACTAATGAATCTCCCAATGAAAGGTCTAACAAAGTCGACTCCAAATTCCATTCTAGTGAACTTCACGAAATTATACTTCTCTGGAGGCACATCAAATGGTGCTAGCACAAGAATATCAAATTCCAACGAGGAGAAAATGGTCACTACGGCTACAATTATTCTGAAAATGAAAGTTCATAGCAACACAAAAAACTCCAATATAGCAGTTTTCATCAGTGTTACTTAGTACCAGTGCACTGGCACCATTCAAAGCAGAACTCTCATTAACACAAGTTTGTACAGCAACTTGTGCAGCCAGCTAACTACGAAAAATGAGACAGATTTTCACATAATCGACTTGCGTAACTCAGCAGCCCCATGAGCAAAATGACATCTTTGACCAAAGGTGCACGACCCATTGTTAAAATTCTCACACAACTTTGTTTTGAAATTGCTTCCTGAATGAGCATGCCCACCAGATGCTCCAGTTGTTTTTGCAGAGGCATTAGCTGAACTAACATTGGCAATTAGCTCCGAAACCATGGCGCTAGCTTGCTTAATCTGTTCAAATGATCCCTCGAATTCAATGTTCCTGAGATTAGGATCTGTTTCGTGCTCCCTGATGGATAACTTAGCTCCTGTTTGACGACTGATCTGCTTGGAATTCACACCGCCCTTCCCAATTATGGCTCCTGCAAGGGAAGCTTCGACACTGATTTTTGCACTGGCTGAGGCACCAAAACTAGCAGCAGGACCTGGAGGGGGTAACCCCATTCGACTGCTCATACGTCCAGGAATTGTTCCTAAGACACGGGGATCGTCGTGTGAGGCAGATACAGGCTTCCCGAGTTCCCACTCACCATGTGCGAAATGGCATTTATCACCAAACTTGCAACCTTCAGCAGTATTGTATTTGTTGCACATGCGACTCTTAGCTGCAGACTGAGCAGAACCGTTAGGGACAGCAGCTGGGGCTGCCATGCGTCTTGAAACTGGACTGACAGCTGGTGCTAGGTTCATTATCTGAGCCACAGCATTATAACCACCAGGAACATAGTGCAAAAAATGGCAGCTCTCACCAAATGGACAGCCAGCAGTACTGCAGTATAACCAAACAATTCAGAACCAACCCACCATAAATTGAGAACATTATAGATGACATATGAAACAATGCCTAAAACTGCCACTAAATAGACTGCATGATAATAAAAGAAACAAGGCTGACTGTCAAAAGATAGAATTAGCAATAAACAGAGATTGAAATGCTTGAGAAGCAATGACCCTAGTACTATAAAGCTCAAACAGCAAAACCACCGGAGACATCTATTCTTATTTATTTGAATGCAGATTGCACATCACGAAGTTCTGCAATCAATTAAAGCAGAATATACAAAATAGGAAACTGAAACGTTGACTCCTTAGAACCAGAATCTGGAAGTAGAGTCAAAGCTGCATTAAAACAAGACTCATTTACAAAATGGAGTAATTTAAAACAATATACCTTTATCATAAAATTGAGTATAGCACAGCATCAGCTGCAATACTATTAAATAACAATAATTTGAAATCTTATAAGATGTTAACTCTTTTCTTCCTATTGTAATGGTCAAAAATAAAAGTAATAAACATAATACCTGATTGCAATTCATCAACCCTTCACGTATTACCTTTCTTAAGTGTAAACTTACAGCTAGAATATTGTGTTGATAGCAGAAACAATCCAGTACAATTCATCTCAGTTTGACAACAGAGAGTTGTGTTTACACTGGAAAAGTTACATTTCATATTATCTTCATTAGATTAGTTGAAGAAAGCTGAGGGCATTATGGTTCCATTGGCAGCACATCAATTAAAAATATGGTCAACTGTCAAGCAAATGTTCATTGTTTTGGACTCCATAATCATAAGTAAACCATGTATCTGTTAAATCCATTAGTTAACTTGATTTGATCATAGCAGAATTATGAAAATGTACCTGTATAACAGTTATAAATACCCACTTCATTAGAGCAGTACATAATCTAATCTTGTGAAAATAGTAAATTAAATTCTTGCAATAACTTAAACATTAAAAACACGATTCAAAATACTTATTTAGGTGAGAAAAGATTTGAACCTGAAAAACTTGGTGCATGGCTTTGATTTGCTTCCTACACCAGTTGATAGGGGGTCCATTTCTGTTGCAAGACATTAATTTCTTCTTCTTAGTTAAAATTTCTACAGGCTTTTAAACGTACTTACTCTTGACTGTTCTCATGTAATCACAATTTTATTTCCAGTATAAATATGTTAACAGAGGGAACAGTTTAAGGTAAAGGGGGTATATTGATGCTTAGGTTCTGAGATCCATCTTCTCCCTACATAGAATCCATTAATGTTTTCTTATTTCCAATAACTTTCTTTTCAATGTTTTTGATTTCCCAAACTTTAAGGAACACCATAATATTCTGATATGAAAATATCAAGTTGGGTGACACCAAAATTGTGGAATGAAATTCCCCCTTATCAAGAGAGGGAATCAAGCAGGCAAGCAAACAAGACTAATATTACTATAAATCCAAGCCTCATGCAAAATACCGCATTCCCTGTCTTTTTGGAAAGTAAAGGTGAACAAAGAAAAAAAAAGAAAAAGAAAATGAAGCTTCCATCAAGGAAGGCCATCAACACACTTAAAAGTATGGCTATAAGCACCAAATACCATACATTAACACAACAGAAAATCCGCAGCATATGCAAAATGACACAAGTCAATAACTATTGGGAATAAATCTTTTACAGAGTAATTTATTCTCCTGTTAGTTAGAATGCACAAGAAAAAGAAAATGAAAGATGGTTGAGCAAACATAACACCAGTTCCAAGATGAGAATTTCTTCTCCAACTGATGCAAACTCAAAACCACTCCCATCTCTTTCTTCTCTTTCTCTCTTTAAATACAGCAAAGTCTACGGACATAGACCCGATACTCCACCAAGAACTGTCAGAAGTAATAGGCTTTCACTTGAGAACATAATTGTTGTTTTCAGAGTATTTTAAATGCACTCATTTTGCATAACCAACCGAAAGAAAAAAGTTTCTTTCGTCGAAAGTGATCTCTAGAAGACAAACCTTACAGAGGCAAATTTCAATAACTCTGTAATGACTTAATGTATCTCCCTCTAAAATTAGAAGTTCATAAAACAAGTCAAAAACAGAGGGAAAATGTGCTGCAAAGTGCAAGTATACTACAAAAGGATAATACAAAAACTTCAACACTCAAAGAAAGTATAGCTCAGCCTAAATTCATTGTCTGTTTTCTACTCTTAAAACCCACAGAACAATGAACCTGTAAAACGGTCAATATTAAGTTTAACCCATTAAATCGCTCAACCAAGATTCAAAACAAAAATTCACTTGAAGTTTTTTTAAAAGAAAAATTATGGTAATCCCAGCAAAGAGGAAGAAAAGGATAAAGAAAGGAACTAACCCTGCTTATATTTCTTGTGTGCGCCATTAGCGGTGAAGCCACCTTCATGCCTCCCTCTCTTTCTAACATCCATCATCGAGTTACTAACACAACCACAGATCCAGATCCACGAAACAAAACGTTCAACAACGCCTAAAAAAAATGAACAGAAAATCAAATAATATATAAACTAACCCTAAAAGCTGAAAACTTCTTTGAAGAAAGCAACCCTAACAACTTAAGCAGGGAGCAAAAACCCTAACCCTAGATAAGGGTTTTTCCCAGAGAGAGAAAGCAGATTGGGTTCGAGATATGGAAAGCTCAAGAAAGCTGGAGACGCAAAGTAAAGATATTAATTGCGTGAACTTTAAATTTACATATTAATACATCCACATTAATATAATAAATATAAATAAATAATAATTTTTAAATTTTTTTTTCAAAATATAAAAGAAAAAATAAATAATTATTTTTCAATTGGTAAAATTAAATAGGGAAATCTTATAAAAAATTAAATAGGGAAACAATTGGGAAATTAAAATTTGAGGTTTAAAAGTAAAATATATTTTTTATAAAAATAATTTTCAATTTTTGTATTGAAGTTAATTCTAAAAAATATATATTTTTATTATATTTTACTTTATATATTACTTCAATATACATTAGTTTATTATATCTCCTCCTTTTGCCATCCAAACAAAGTGTTAATAATATATAGATTTCAAAGGCCAAAGTTCAAAATAACTTCACTTTTTTTTTTTTTTCCATTTTGATATATTTGAATAAACGAATTTTAACTATGATTGAAATGTTGTACTTAACTTTATCAATGGGTTTTTACCGATTTAAATGAAAATTTTGAATTTAAATTTTTGATATATAATTATTTTAAAATTTATAAGAGTTTGTTTTGTGTCTTTCAAGAGTCTGGAAAAAAAAATCAATATCTCCAAGTTATATTTGATTTTTCGTCTAAATTTTAACAATTACACATGCTTATAAATTAATCTAATTGGGCGAAGGTGTAATGTAGCATTTGCCTTTTGTATTATCCAAAAAAAGGGCAGATTGATATACTAATGTATTGTTTGTTTCAATTAGATCCTTTGAACGGGCTCAATTAAGCTAAAGCCGCATGAGGGGTAAAACAGTACTTTCATTAGGCGCCAAAGCCAACCGCACTAGGGAAGTCTCTCCACCTGTTACTCTCGGCAATTCCAAAGCTCCCCAACAGTTGCAAGTCGTCACCAAACAAAACCCAACTTCGTTTTCATCGAAATCCTCACTAATCGCATATATAATACTTTGCTTATTTGCCCATCTACGCATATTGTCTCCCCTTCTTTCAAAGCTCAAGTCTTGGCATCCCACAGGTCAGTTCTCTGTATTTCTTCGATCCCAGTTCAGTGTTGTATGTTTAAGCTAAAAAGATGTTATCTGTGTTGTAAAATGTCATTCTAATGTATTACATTATTAAAGTATGATGCTTGATATTCTCATTCGTTACATTTTTCCTTAATGTGTGGTTATGAGGATTCTGTGTTTTATGATTGATTGATTGATACTGATCAAGAGTCAAATACTACTGCCTTTCATATGTGTAGCTGCATCCATTTCTTGTTTAGTTGGTTTTAACAAAATCTATCGGTTTTGTATGCTTAAATGGGACATGATAGTAGGCTTCACTAAATCGTTTCTTTGTCAATTATTCTGCTTAAATATTTGGGAATTCTCCTCATTCTACTTCTTGTTTTGAACAATTTTGGGCAGTTCAAATTCGAATTATAGATGCCATGCTTTTCTTATTCTTCTTTGTTTTTCTTTTAAAAAATACCCCTGTGCAGATTCATAATTTTGGCTTGTATATTGTGCTATTGATTAATATAAATTGTTTTGGTTACTGTTGGAAAATGTAACTTTTTAGCATTTTGATTGAAAAGCTTGCATTTTTTACTTATAAATAAAATAGATTTGCCTTGTGAATCTGTAGGTAACTTTTATTATTCTAAAATCTGCAATACTTTATGACTTGGATACCTTCATGGTGTGCCAATTCTATGAAACAAATTGTATTTTTTTTGGGTTTTTTCTTTCCTCTTTTTATTATTGAAATACCTAATTTTGGATAATATGTAGTAGACTTTTTCCTTATATAAATATATGCTACTATGTTACTCTATGGTCATATACAAAATTTGATTTTGCAGACCATTTTAAATTGTGGTATTTTGACGGTACAAAGTATGGCTGCGGCTGCAACTCCTAGTACACACATGGCAACAATTAATCCCTGCATATCTTCTTCTCGTAAAGTGTTTGCATCTAGCATAGCTAGTTTTAGTGCTGAGTCTAAAGAGGCATCTTGGACTAGGCTTACAAGCTCCTCTCACATCTCATCGAGGAAGCCATTGTTTCAAAGCCATACTTCAGTGCCTCTGATTAAAAAGGTTGTTACAAGGGCAATGTCTGCAGCAAATGAGGACAAGCCTCTGCCCGGATTGCCTGTTGATTTGAGAGGTAATGTATTTCTGTTTGCACTTCTTCTCATTTTTAAGCAACTAAAGGATGTGCATTTTGTCTCTTAAAGAGCTTGATACTTCATTTGTAATAAATGGAACATAAAGAAAATATAGAAGACATAAAACTAAAAAGCAGCTTCAGACACTACACCCATATGAATATTGTCCTGTTTCTGTTTGCTGCAAATCTAGGAAGGTTTTACAAGTGCTTGTGTTTGACTTGGAAGTTTCTCTATGTTGCTTCTAGTGCATCTATTTCATTATATCTTTTTGTTTGCTTCTGTCTCTGCTACATTCATGTAGCTAGGAAATATTGTTACCTAAGTTTAGTTTCACTTATTTTATTTGAGCTGGCATGCATCTGAACTAGATGCAGATTTGGTGCTGCTGAATAAATGGTTATGATTTGCTGAAAAAAAAAAACCTTGCGTGAATGATGTCATGGTGGCAGATAGAGGGAAAGTATGCATCACATATTCAGCTTGTCATAAATGAGTCATTTCTGACCATTGATGGAATGTAATTATATAAGATAATTTCACATAGAAATAAAGATACTTAAATTCATGTTGAGGAGATCTTAATTATGAGACCAAAATAAATTTTTTGAAGTAATTTTTTTAATATCGTCAGGGCCCAGATAGTAAACTGAACACAAAATGAAGACTAGGAGATGGAACCACATATTGGCCGATATATGGTTCTGTTAGTAAGTTTTCCTTAAAGGTTGTAGTCAATCAATTGTATTGGTTCGAACGAATTGTATAACTGTTAAATTAGTGCTACAAACTACAAATTAGATCTAAATAGATGGCTGGAAAGAAACATCTAATGGCAGCAGACAGCACAGTATTAGCCATGTATGTCTTTAAAGGATGCAGGAAATACGAGGCTACTGATTTACTGTTTGAGGTTGCACATTGTATTTTTGGTAATCATTACATGATCAATCTGATTCTTCTGGATATCTAACATTTGGATGTTTGTTAGCAGGTAAAAGAGCATTTATTGCTGGCATAGCTGATGACAATGGATATGGGTGGGCAATTGCAAAGTCTCTTGCTGCTGCGGGAGCTGAGATTATTGTTGGCACGTGGGTGCCTGTATGTAAATTGAAATCAATTCTCTTGTGGTGGTTGATATTTTGAACTTCAGAGAAAACCATACACATTCTGATAAAAATTTTACTTTGAGCAGGCATTAAACATATTTGAAAGCAGTTTACGACGTGGGAAATTTGATGAATCACGTGTGTAAGTACATACTTCGCATTCCCTCAATCATGCACAAATCATTAAATGTTTAATTATCTATCATTGACTCACTGTTAACTGATATTCAAATCAATTGTTCAGATTGCCAGATGGTTCCTTAATGGATATCACGAAAGTTTATCCAATGGATGCAGTTTTTGACAGTCCTGATGATGTTCCTGAAGACGTAATAATAATATTATCATTTAATTTATATATGCATTGGGTGGAATTATATTTTATTCTTGGTAGTGATCTTATTTATTGGGATTATGTAGATAAAAACAAACAAAAGGTATGCTGGGGCCTCCAAATGGACTGTTCAGGTATCATTTTTGTTATGTATCTGTCATGCTTAGTGAAATTAGTGCCCTTCACTATGTCTAGTCCATCATTTTGCTGATTAGATATACATGATATATAAGATCTCATTATTTTACAACTCTCAAGTGCCATTTTTACAATGTGATCAATCATTCTTTAGATTTTTATTCATTTAAAAATTAGCATACGGGTTCCAGATTATCAGGGAAAGATATAAGATATGGGACAATATGTCTATACTATCAGCAAATTTTCTGAATCCAAATTCGATTCAATTGTTGTGCAGCTAAAAACTGGGCTATCATTTGTGATTGTTTATTTCTAATGATGTCTTTCAGGAGCTTGTTGAATCAGTGAAGCAGGATTTTGGCAGCATTGACATCCTTGTGCACTCTCTTGCTAATGGACCAGAGGTAGTGCAAAAAGATGTATTCATTGTATGCTGCTTTTACTTTGTCATTCTTCATACTTATGATTTCATCTTGCTCAGGTCAGCAAACCTCTTCTGGAGACATCAAGAAATGGATATCTTGCAGCCATCTCTGCATCAAGTTACTCATTTATTTCCTTGCTGAAGCATTTCATTCCAATTATGAATCCAGGTGTCCTTCTTATGCAATTTTTTTCCCTTGTTTTCCACGTAATTTTGTCCCTAGCTTTATTTGTTCCACCTCATCCTTTAGTCTCTTGCAATAACCCAAACAGTATATTAACAAGGAATTGGTGGCTGTGCTAAAAATTGAGTTTTGGTGTTTATAATTTTACAGGTGGTTCTTCAATTTCTCTAACCTATATTGCCTCAGAAAGGATCATTCCTGGGTATAGCATTATTGGGATTGCTTTTTATATCTTGCAGTTCACAAGCAATTTCTCTTTTTTCACTAAAAAATTCAAACAAAAAAAAACATCAACTTGTTCTACATTCACAGGTATGGTGGAGGCATGAGCTCAGCAAAGGCTGCCCTGGAGAGTGACACACGTGTAGGTTTTTTGCATAACAATAATTATCTATGACTTGCTATTCATATTCTATCATGCATTTCAAAAAGTTCCCAACTCTTTTCTGTAACTGATTCAGGTGCTGGCTTTTGAAGCTGGAAGGAAGCACAAAATCAGAGTCAACACAATTTCTGCAGGTATCTTGTTTATGTCATTATTTAAAGATCTCATAGTCATACCCTAGGAGTTATATTTTTGCTGTGCTGGCCCATACAGAATAGTTGTTATTTTCTGATTTCAAACTTAAATCTTTATATTATATCCTGTTCATTTAACTGCAGTCATCCACTGCATGCATGTTTTCCAGAAATCATTATCACTTATAAAAATCTGTAGTAGAATGTATGCATTTCTTCATGATGAATCACCTTTTCCTGATGCCAATGTGCTTTTTTAGCTTGGTACAACTTACTGGCTTCTCTTTGATTCCCCATTCTAATTGTGGCATATTCACTCCTAAATGAGGAAACAAGTCCACCATCTTACCAAAATATAGCAACATATAACTAAAGCATTGTGGCAAATTGATGGAAGCAACCATTTGAATGTTAATCGAGCTTGGGGGCTTCAATGAAGGTTGAATTGTGTGCGTACTTATTACATAAGAATCTGCCAGTCAGTCTTATGTGGAACTGGATCTTATGTTGATTTCTTGTGCTGATGCCACTCATAATTTCTGGAATTTAAACATTTTATAGTTCCTGAAAGTGCAGATGACCTTCCATAGTTCAGGCAGAGAATCACCTTCCTTCACTGTATCATATGCTAGACAAACCCCTAATTCACACAACCTGTCCTAAATCTTTCTAAATTATTTCAAACTTGTTTCGTTGCAACCTCTGTGCATGCATTCTTACATTTTCATGATTTCTGAAACTATCAGGTCCATTAAGAAGTCGTGCCGCAAAAGCTATTGGCTTTATTGATATGATGATTGATTACTCATTGGCCAATGCACCTCTGCAGAAGGAACTTTCTGCAGGTGAGTAGGAATTATCTTACAGCTCAGTTTGTATAGGTTGTACTGGTTTCTGCTGAAATATGATTATTTTATGACTCACCCAAAATGATGCTCTATTTTGCTTCTCATTTTCTACCCAAATTATATCAATAGATATATACAAAAGAAAATGTCGCACTTCTATAAGCAAATACAGCCTTTCAATTGCATGCACTGCTATCCACAATGGTTCTTCCTTTGAACTTTAATAAGCTTAAACATATTGAAACAGAGGAGGTGGGGAACGCAGCTGCCTTCCTGGCTTCACCTTTGGCTTCAGCTATCACAGGTGCTGTCGTTTATGTTGACAATGGTCTAAATGCAATGGGAGTCGGAGTTGATAGCCCAATCTTTGAGAACCTTAACATTCCAAAGGATAACTAGATGTCGGTTTCAGATTGGAAGTTCGAATCATTTTTCAATTTAAATAAATGTTGTAACCTTTTCTATATTATCATTTGACTCGGTGGTATGTCATGGGGAAGAGGCTCATATAATCCCCACTTTTTTGTTGAGAGGAATATTGTTCTAGTAGAAATTATTTCCTTCCTGTCTAGACCAGTGTCTTAATCCATTCAGTCATTATTTTCTTATGTACTGGCAGAGTATCCTGTATCTGCTTATTAGTAAGGCCATATGAAGTTTATGGTTAGTCGATACTGTCAAGTGTCAACTATGGAGTAAGAAAAGACAGAATTAGAGCATGCCATTGCATCAGTTAATCTTCACAGTATATACGGTCCTAGATTAATACAGGGACTTGATATAAAAATCTCAAAGCTAAAATTAAACTAGTGAACGTCGCATGTACAGAGCCAATCGACTATCACTTGCGAGGCAATCCTAATTCCTGCAAAAATTCTGCTAAAATTTTGTAATAACTGTACATCCCTGGCATATGCAAACCTAATTTCTACTAAAATTCAGAATTAGTTGTACATCCCTGCCATTGTCACCTCGCCTTCAGTCTTTTGCAACTGGTTCCTATTCTTGGACAGTTTCCAAATCAGAGTGAGCTCCTGCTTGAGATTCTGCAGACGCTGCATCTTGTTGATTATTTTGTGGCAGGTTTCTTTGATTTCTATCTGGCATTAATTCCTCCCCAATTTCAACAGAAGATGCCATCAGCTGCAAATTTCGCATCAGCACTTGCTATTGTTAAAAAAGAATGAAGTATTTAACAATCATATACATCGGCAAGGAAAAATTAGTGACTGTTAAATCTATAGCCAAAAAATAAATCATTGCTCAATACAGTTAGGCTGAAAGAAGAGGCATAAATAAAATTCAGCAGTGTTTTAGGAACTTAGTCCCCAGTTGCAGGAATATTGAGTAATATTGAAAATGTAAAATTATAGCCACGATCAATATTCTGTTTAGCAAAGCTTAAAGCTCTAACACTAGATTTGCAGACTAATGCATTCAAACACATCAATTAGCTTATTCTCTTGGGCTACCACATATACCAGTCTACTTCGAAATTGTGGAAAAAAAATTGCATGGGAGTAAAACAAAATATTCAGATCACATCGTCTACAATCACCAACAAATATTTTTCGCTGATAAGCTTGTGCTATTAATTGAAATATGTTGCTCAGAAAAGCCTTCAAAATATTCACATGCTAAGATTATTAATCAATGACAAGAAATTGCATCCAATTACCTTCCAATCCTTGAAGTCAAATCTGAAGACAAAGTGCCTGTATACGGCCTCCCCTGAGGCAATTGCACTGGCATCAGCAGCATTCCTTGGAGCTGACATGTAAAGAAAATGTATGAATGCTGAAGAAAAGGTGAGAACAGCCGAGGGAACTGAATCTTAATCTTAATCTTAATCTTAAAATAGAGATGGAAAAAAAAAAGGAATTTTAAGAATCTTACAAACAAGATGGCAACCATCCTCATTCACAGTTATTTCCACCCGACCATCTTTAGCTAGAAATGACAAGGCAAACAAATTCTCCACGGTCTGTGCAAAAGAATTCCTATTCAAGACTAAATTTTCCAGCTTGACACTTTTTTTCTTCCTTAATATAATAAACATAGTTGCCATATTTTTGTCTGTATGTGTTCTCTCTTTCACAGAATAGCCATCAACCTGTACAAAGTTGCAGGAAAGCTAAATTAGTGCTCAAAATTCTACAAGGTAGAATGGTGGGATCAACATATATAAACTCAGTAAGCATTTATATGTTGCAGAAAAATATCCTCAAGAGTACAGTATCCTGCTTAATAAAACAGAAACCATTATTTCTATTCTTTTGTTACACGCAAAGCCAGCAATTTCACATGCACAAGCAGAAACCTAATTACATACTACTGAAATAGTGCATATGGAATAAGAGATTCTTCAGTTACTTATTCTTCTGATATCTGTACCACCCAAAAGAAGAAGAGTAGCTTGGCTAAAATACTCTCACCTCTTCAGGCTTAGAAAGCTCGGTTGATTGCACACGATTCCTAATGTATGCCTTCCTTGTCTTTAATTCTTCATTCATTGGCCCAATCCTGTGGAGAAACAAAAGTGGATCCATAATTATTCAAAATTTCCTAAATAAAAAGAAAAGAGAAATAAATAATTACATGGTGCTGCAACCAGGACAGCTCCTGAATAAATGTGATACTGCAAGTCCAATATTCTTCCACTCTATTGAGTCTCTGCCACCTTCTGGGGTACTAATAGGCCCACCTTTTTGCCCAAAATCTTTGCGGACACAAGTTATAAAATCTGAGGGAGTTATCCCGTCCTTCCCATGTCTCTTGACACAGGTCACCAATGAATTAGTGATATTCAACAAAGCCTCTGCATCAACGACTTGTTCTCTTGGCGTCCGTACTGAAATTCATTTAAAGAACAAAACAAGCGGTGGACAAATTACAAGTTAAAGAACCAGAACGGAAACCAACAAACTCCTTATACAATATCATTATTTGCCAAAAATCACAAGTACATTAATGTGAAGGCAATGGAATCACAAACGGGTACATCTCAAAGAGATGTTTCAATACAAGTATTGACAAATCAAAGGTCTTCATGGAAATTCTGCCCATCAATATCACTGATCAGCAATTAAACAGCGTATAACCCCATTCTGTATTACTTTTTTCAATGAACTGCTTCAACAATGACTACCAAACATTAAGGTTAATACTTGCAAATGAACTTATTTCTCAAATTTTATAGAGAATAAAGAGAAAAACTACATGGATTTGTGTGAGACTGATTACATAACAAATCAATATGCACAATTCAAAAAACTGTTCCCAATCAATTAAAAAAATACAGCAAATGAAGACCTAGCTGGTGCAAGCTTTCCATTTCATTGAAGACCGATATGAATTTATCAGAATCAGTGCTTCCAATATCATCCTTTTCATCTGCAGCAACAATTGAAAAAGAAAATATCAAAAATTCCACACGTGTAAAAATTGGAATCTTTTCATCAGAAATGAACCCCAATTTCTTAATAAAACAAAATACCACTAATGAAACTCTGCACGGCGAGATACCGTGATCGAAGAATTGAATTTCCAGACGTGGCGGGACTGACCGATTCGCTAATCTTAGCTCCATCATTATCGAATGTTGCACTGTTTATACTAGTAGATATTTGGCGTTTCAAGGGTCGGGTCATGGGAGTTGAATTTGGTACTTTATCGTAAAAATTTGCAGAGGAAGAAAAAGACTCTGGAAAATTAATAAATTATTACAAGGTAAGAATTGGAAGTGAAAGAAAAACAAAAATCCAAAGAGGATTTTATTGTGAATTAGGGTTTAAGAAGATGACAAACCCTGAAATCAAAATAGAAGAAAACCTAAAATGGAGAAATTTGAGGAGTTGCTTTCCCTCCCTTTCCACCTCTACTGTTTATCGCTATTTTTTCTTCATGGCGCTGCTTTATCGCGATTTATCATTTGCAGCCTTGGCCAACAAGGAATTAGAGAAGTCAAACGTGTGGATTGAAGCGGGCACACGTGCGAACTTATT
The DNA here is from genome assembly GCA_949630135.1 of Balakata baccata. NCBI lineage: Eukaryota > Viridiplantae > Streptophyta > Magnoliopsida > Malpighiales > Euphorbiaceae > Balakata > Balakata baccata. The sequence continues at coordinate 4,261 of CATIWF010058619.1, read as the reverse complement.
GTTATTATTATTTTTGGAACTTTAACCTATTTTCTTGGTTTATTGATTAACCAATAAACGGCAATTGAAAATGTGAAATTATTAGTTCAAAAGATAATGGCATAAAGGATTTAACCCCTTATGAAGGATTTCAGATCTCAAACGTTAATATAACAAAAAAAAAAAATGTAAAATTTAATTAAGCAAAAAAAATACTTTTATTATTAAGAAATATCCTCTCTCTATATATTTTTAATCTAATTTTCCTCTGCAGGTATCTTAGTATATATGATAATATATAAGATTTCTTTTCATGTTAGTTCTTCTTCTCTGGCTAAAAGATTTGATCATTTTTCTTTTCTTGCTTTTATAGGTTTAGGGGCTTGCAGGTTCAGCAGTTAATCAGGTAGAGGAAGTAAATGGGTATGCAAGTATGGGGAACCCTTTTGGATTGGCTGCCTCATTTCTAGTTGGGAGGCACCATGATCCAATTTTAAGGTCTCCAAAGCCAAAACTTTTCATATTGAGCACATGGGATGAGTCCACAAGCGTAGCCCAATTGGAGAGGAAGCTAAGGTCTGCTGCTGGCAGAATTCCAGCACATATTGTTTGTACAAATAGTATTCAAACTTGTGAATGAACCAACTTACTTGACTAGAAATATCACTGTCTACATCCCTAAAAACTAAGATTCGTTATGTGATGTACCTAGTTTATTAATAAATTTGTAATTTTTAACCATTAGATCAGTTACTTTTAGTCTTAATCATTAGATTGGGTAACCTGAAACTTGCTAAAGTAGTAAACTAATTTTTACATGTTAACTTGTAACATGAATATTAGGTTATCATTAAATGTTTCTAAGTTTTTTCATTACAATCTCTCTCATCTTAATTGGCCCTCTCTTTCCCTTCATCCCTTTGGATCAAGCTCATCTCTGCAATTTTTGTTGGAACTAATTTATATCTTGGGAGTATTAAGGACGAACTTGTTAGGAGAACAATAGAAGAATTGTTAATTTAATATTCAAATAAAAAAACAAAAAAAATAAGAACAAATCTGATATATGTATTTCACATGGTGTCATTAAGACAAATTTGAGCTTCAATTTATATTCACACATTCTTCTTTTTAAGCATATGAATATATTAATTTATAGTTCTCAAGGAACATATAATCAAATCTTTCTCCCAAAACTGAGTTATGGAACCTATCCGAATTACCCTATTAAAATGGCTAATAATTACAATTTTTTCAACAGAATTATGCCATCCTCCACTATTCTAAATTCTTTAATCTTTTATGAGTTTATTATTTCTAGATTAATGCATGCATATCATTATAACAATAACCAAGTTTCAGGAAAAAAAAAAAAATCATCGTTATAACAATAACCCTTTTGTGTTAAGCAGAGGCAAAAGCTTTGAGTTTATGAATATGACTTATAGAAGATAGAAGAAATTAAAAGGAGAAGCTGGTATTTTATTTTATTTTTTCCTTATAATTGTTTGTTTGTTTGTTTGGTAAGAAATTTCTGGAAAGGGAAAGAAAATATATTTGAATTTTTTTTTTTTTAATTAGCCTAGAAAGTTAGTCACATGACTTGCACATATTATTTTAAGTAAATCACATATTTTGCATACTGTTTCAACAGATTTTCAATTGAACAAATCATATTTTACTTAATATAGTGGATAATTTTCCAGATTTATGAATAAAACAAGTTGCATTATAGAAAAGGCCTAAAAGGCAAAAGAATGAAGTGGATGTTTTTCTAAGTGTGCATACAAAGTTATACCATGCGTACCTTACAACAAACTTACACAGTAATAATGTGACAGTATAGAAATCCACTACTCTTAGAGAAAATGGTACAAATCCAATCAGCAAAAGAAAATGAATAAAAAATGTCTGCACATTCTTGAGCGGTTGATGCAATTTGATGAAATTCCATCAACAATTCAACAGTGAGCTGTTCGACCACCACATAAGGTTTCCACCAAATCCTTTTCGCAACCTCTATTCCGGTTCGATTGCTTGCCCTTGCAAGTATTGGTGTTCACCTGATATGACACACAAGGGGAAGAAAATAATCAAACAAACTAATGTTAACAGGATATGCATGCATTTTCAAGAATACAGAAATTTGCTATTCTTGTTGTCTTATAGGTCTCAACATGTTTCAAGGCCAAGATAGTAGAAAGAAGAAAACTTTAGTTTGTAAACATGATAATATATTTTCTCATCAAAGGGAAGGGAGCAAGAACAACCAGATGCAGAGGTATCTCATGTATGCATGCATTCATTACCACTTTCACCATCAGACGCATCAGCAAGCCTTGCAATTGCCTCTATAAGTGCCCGTTCGTGCTCCTGCATAATCCTAAACAGTCAAGCATATAGTCTACATCCAGCAAGTAGAAAACATGACTACTCCAACAATGCTCTCTTACTCTTAGCATCCTTTTTGCCTTCTCAAGCTCTATGGGATCAGGATGACTCAAAGCAAAAACTCTCTCCACCTGTTAAACGAATGTTCCGGCAACAAACGTGAACAAGCTGAAAATGTCACAAGAAAGAGATTCCAAAACATCATGCATACCTCTTGGACCAGTGTCTCTGTGTTGAATAATTCAATTTCTTCGGATAATGTCTTTGCAAAGCCATTGTGTGTTGGGTGAAATTCCCTCTTTGATTGACCCCTTATGGATCCCCTACCTCTTCCAACACTAGGATAACCACCATGGCTCATGGATTTATTGATTCCACGGCCTGGCCCACCATGGGCACCACGATAAGAAATTACAGGATCCTCACATTCCCATTGGATGTCCTCTGGAGACATCTGTAAACAAAAGATACAAGTCCACATTTCTTAAAATGACAAACAGTTCTAACAGTCCAATTAGTTCTGCTCATAAGACCACAATGAGCCCTAGCTGACCTCAGTTAGGCCAATCTTTGAACAACCAATCTCACAGTGCTAATAATACAAGGAATGTAATATAAGCATATGACAATAACTCATAGAATATGTAACTTAATCAATTGTGCTTGCAAACAAACTTTTCAAATAGCAAAATAAAAGCAGCAACTACTACAATGAGCAGGTCAAAGGTATAAGCTAGCTAATGCAATATATGATAAGGTACCTCTTTGAGATTAACCCATTCCCATGTCTCATTAGCTGTATTTATATCATAGACTAGTGCATGCCGCCCCTGTAGATTAATAAAATGAAGTGACTAATACAGGATAACAATCCTCCAGGTAACAGACATTATTTAAAATGGTGTCAAATGGTAAAAAAACCAGGAATACTAGATTATCAAATTTCACTATTCCAAAGAACAAATAGCAGCAATTAAGAGATCTGCAAAACACATATTGAAGCCACTTAATTTTTCATTTTTTCATTATTGAATCCTCCAAGAGTCCAACATCAAGTGTTTCTATAGCCCTTATTCTTTTTATATCTAAGAGGATAAAGTGTCAATTTAATAGAAAATAACAAAAATGTAAAAATGGTAAACGGAGCCTTAGAAATGTTAAAAAATGTTATGCAGTCAAGATAGCAATGAATGTAAAGTAAAAATGTCTGCTGATATGTACACTTCCCTGCAGTGTTAAAAATCATGTGTCCAATTTCTTCAGAATTAAGAGGTGTCTCATGCTCACAGGGTGGTGGTCAAACAGGTCACATAGGTTCAGTTATGTGACAGCACCACCCACACAATTTTTACACTTTTTCTGCAATTATATTCTGAAAAAATAGAAATGCATGTAAAATATCACTTATCAGTTAACAATTTTCTCTAAGTTTATCTGGAAAAAACATTACCACCACTACAATTTAATAGCACTCATATCACAGGAAGTTAAAGTCCATCAAATTGTCACTCGAATAAGTTAACATCTGAAGGGGCCTAATGTAACACAATTGAGGTTGGGAGACTTGATATCCAAAAGCCAAAAAAAGCGTAGGCATTAATACGAGCTCAAAAATAGTGAACTGCAAGGGGCAATGTCAAATGAGTAGATATCTTCATACATCCAAACATAAAACCTTGATCAATGATCAGGCTATAGCTCATCAAGCACATGCAAATTATACATAAGCAAGTAAGAAAATACCTTAACGCTGGATGCCTCATTCTCCCAAAAATAACTATGTAATATGCATTGTTCCTTAAACATACCTCAGCTGGGTTGTAATCAGTTATAACAGCCTCATAAAAACTGTTGTCCTCAGGCCATCTTGTCCACACTTTCCTTCCTATTA
>CATIWF010058617.1:0-47982 GCA_949630135.1 Balakata baccata | reverse complement strand
TGCATAATATGCCAACTTCTAATTTAATTAAGAGGGATATTGATTATGAATAAATTAATTAAGATGGTTATGTAATTTCTATTTGATTATATTTTTGTGTGATATATATACTCCTTTTATCATGGATGAGATAATTAATCTCTCTGTTTGTTAAGCTTCATTAATTATTATTTCATTTTTCTATGTTGTAAGGCTTCTTTATTTATTGATGGAGTCAATTTTTTTTTCAATTATCCATAAATCTTGATTCGTATCGAATCGGTTTATGTCATTGATGTAAGGCTCAAACTTAAAAAAAAAAAAAAAAGAATGAATCATCTAAATTAAATGTTTAAAGAAAGTAGCCAAGTCATATTAGGGATATACAATTGCACTTATCAAAATTTTAAAATATATATAATAGTATTTATACCAATTTTAAAAATTTATTCTCCTAAATGATATTAGGAGCCTATTTTTATTTTTTTATATCATTGATTTAGATTTATGACTCTTTGCACCTTTTTATTTAGAAATTCAAATTTTTTTTTTTAAAAAAAATACAAATTAAACATATTTCTTGAGTGCATTTGATCGAACTCGTGCACCAGGTAGTACTAGACTTCTGTGCTATGTTGGATCAAGCATGCCTGGGCCAGTTGAAGCATAGCTCAGACCCAGGCCCATTGTTAGGCTGGGCATCCAATTACACAGATTACAAGGTCAATGTGCCTTTAAAATTGCAAGCTAGCAGAATCAGTGCCCTAAGACACATTTATTTCGAGCATAAACAATTATATCCATTAACTTTTTAAAATATTTATATTTTAAAAAATAATTTGTTTCTTCTAAAAAAAAATATTGAAAGTCCAGTATATAAATTTTTACACACTGATTTAAAATCCTGATTCTGCTACTGCACATAATGGCCATATGCTTTTCTTTTTTTTTTGGAAGATGGGCATTTGCCCTTAAAATTACAAAATACAATGTTAATACTAGGCAGGACTTTCTTGAGTTGTCAATTTTCATTTCCCAACAAAAATGAGTTGAAGTTAACGTTGTGACGAGTAATTTTTGTCCATTTCTCAATTTGAGCTACAAAGACAAGAGACAGCATAAAACATTACTAGTATAAAAGAAATTGATGGAATTATGATTTTGTTCAAAAAGTTCACATGGTATTGCATTGTAATAAAATAGAAACTAAGTCCATGTATATTAGGCATATCTTGACTACAGCTTTTTCCTTCCTCACGCTTTGTTAATTTGGCCCTATCTATTCATCAAATCTTCAAGGCTCCTATAATTTTCTATGTATTAAGTTATAAATGATATAGTTATTGGACTATTAATGAAGAAGAAAGAAATTTTTAGATAGACCGGATATATCACGTCACCTATAAACTAACTAAATCACGTAATGACATATATTTAGTTGTTTTATTTTCATTAGTGAATATGAAGATAAAAATAAAATAATTAAATGCATGTCATTATATGATTAGATTGATCTAATAAATCTAATATATCTAAAAATTACTCATACAGCTTCACAAAATATATAAATTTTTTTTTTTTGAAAATATATAAAAATATTCGCTTAGAAAGTTTTTTTTATCAATAATGAATACCTATTTTTTTAGTCATAGAAAATATTAGATAAAAAAAAAATTTAAAGATAAAAAGTATTTCTTAAGAATAGCTAATGAAGGCTATGAAAGGGCATAGATTCTGCAAGCAGGTGGCTAAGCTAAGAGCATCTTTATGGGCTATCAAAGCCAATTTCAACATCCTACATGCCATTTACAAATTGAATTGCATAAATGGAGACGTTATTTGCAATTTTATAAGCTTTTAAGTTGAGCAAATAGAGAGACAATTTCAAGTAATAAAAAAAATAGTTGTGGACCTCACATGTATTATTTAATAATAATTTAAATAAAATTAATGAATAATATAATTATTCATTTAATTATATAATTAAAATTAATAAATATGTAATTAATGGTTAATATAATTAATTAATTAAGTATTTAATTATACTTAATAAAACAAACTTATTTATAAATAAAATTATTATAAAATTCAAGTTTATTAATATAAAAATTAAAAATATAATTAATTTGATGAATTTAATTTTGTAATATAAAAGTATAAAATTAAATTAATATAATTAATTATATTTAATAGTATAAATATAATTGTTAATATAATCATTATAAAAAATAAAGTTCATTAATAATAATAATTCATTTGAGACAACAACAATAAGATAATACACTACATATATAACAACAACAATAATAATTTTTTTTGTTCATCTGTCAAGGTTGACAGATCTATTTGCATTAATTGGAATGTCAGTTTTTTTTCTCTCACATTCTTATCTTTTATTCTCTCATTCCTTCCTTTTCCTTTCTCATTACTCCTTTTTAACTTCATTCTCATTTCTATAGTTGCATTATATTATTTAACAATAAAAACAATTTCATTATATTGTTTAACATTATTACTTTTGATATTAATTAATTTATAACAATAAAATTCAATTTATTTAACAATAAAAAATAATTTAATTATTTAATTATTAATATTGAATATAACATATTAAAATATTAATGTTACAATTATTACTTTTAATAAATATTAATGTTAAAATTATTACTCTTAATATTAATTAATTTATAACAATAAAAAATAATTTAATTATTTAATTATTAATATTGAATATAATATATTAAAATATTAATTGGGTCCCATCAATTAAAATTGATGTGAATTATAGAAATAAAATGTATTTGAAATTATAAGTAAAATTTTAGCGATGTGATAGTGAGACTCAACATTTGCAATTACCATTCAATTGCATGGATGGTGATGGTCTAAACATAACATTTAAAAATATCACAATACCGACAAATGATGGTGTGCATATAGTTTTTTTTTAAATAAAAAACACTTAAATTTAATAATTTAATTATTAATATTGAATATAATATATTAAAATATTAATTGGGTCCCATCAATTAAAATTGATGTGAATTATAGAAATAAAATGTATTTGAAAGTATAAATAAAATTTTAGCGATGTGATAGTGAGACTCAACATTTGCAATTACCATTCAATTGCATGGATGGTGATGGTCTAAACATAACATTTAAAAATATCACAATACCGACAAATGATGGTGTGCATATAGTTTTTTTTTTAAATAAAAAACACTTAAATTAATTTCATCTACAATTGTTGAATTTTCTTCTTATTACAAAAATTTTTTTTATTTTAAAAAATCACTTAACTATATTTTAATTTTACTAAAATTACTTCTGGCTAGTTTTCTGGTATTAGTTATCGAAAATTTGACATGATAGTTATTGTATCACTAGAAATATGACGTGGCACGATGCGTATTATTGAAAATCTAATGTAATTGATTTTAGTGAAATAAATATATAGGTTATACTTGAATTGAGAGATTTTAAATAAAGGATTTTGAATAATTTATGGATTTATGTCAAATTCATCGTCTATCTATTTAAAAAAGGTCAAAATCCACAAATTTTGGAAAATTACCCGTATACCAAAATCTTTCATTTTTAAAAATTTTGATTTCCTACCTGGAAAAATTCAAAATCCATAGATTTTGATCAATAAGGGATTGTTGTCATATTTTTTTATTCAAAGATTGTCTCTAATAAATTAATAATATTCCAAAACTATCCTTAATCCTAAAAAATAAAAATTAATTTTCTTTTAATTTTAAATTATTGCATTATTATTATTATTTAGATAATATACTATTAATATAAAAAAAATTTTAATACAAAATATTTTTTAACAATGTAATTAAATATTATAGCATATAATAACTTTATTTTTTTTTTATTTTTCAAATCTCAGAATAACCAATTTTATTTTTAAAATTTATAGTAGAATTGATTATATATGCTTAATTAATAATAAATTATCAATATTTAATAAAAAATAAAATTAGAAATTAATTATTAAATTCATAAATTGTGGTCATTGAACCAAACATGAATATAAGGTAAATTACATAATCAATCTATAAATTTTATAATTAAACCAAATAATGAAATTATCATAATCTATGGATTTTACAATTTATCGATTTAAAATCTATAAATTTTATGAATTTTAAATTTTTCCAATTCAAACGGTACTATAGTAAAATGATATTTTTAAAATGAAAAAAATTATATAATTTTAGTATAATAAAAGCAAAATTTTATTTCAAATATTAATTAACCACCTCATTCTTATAATTAACAATTGTCTCTTTCACACATAAAACAAGAATTAAATAAACAATAAAACAATTCTCTGTTCTTTTTGAATTATTGGTGAATTATTGCTTCTCTTTTCTTTGCTTTGAATTATTTTCTGTCTTGAATAATCTGTAATAGCTTACAGATATTGACTCTTCTTGGCGCAAATAGGCACTAATCTTTTTTTAATGGAATAAAACAAAAGGCAAAAATATTTTGTTTTTGAATATTTAATGGATTTTAATTATCTGTATGGAACTATTTAAGGCTCCCTTCATTCAATCTAAGCAGCCTACCTACTATAGCCTCATATTCCTTAAAATATTATAGTAATTAATATTTGCTATTAGCGGCAACTTTTAACTCTATTTTTTTTTTAAAAAAAAATAACTTTACAGACTCAATTTTCAATTCTAATTTAATGGGGTTTTTTTAACCAACTAACTTAATGTAATAAGAAAATAATCTTGTCATATTTTACAGGGATAATTGTTAAAAATAAATTCAATTTTTAAAATTATATCAAAATTAAATTTTATTTTTTATTTTTTTATTTAATTATACAAATTTTTAAAATTTATTAATTCCTGTAAAATTCTGCTGACATAACATAAAATTTCAACAAAACTAAAATAGTTATAATGATTAAAAAGCTGACTAAGATGCTTAGTCATCTATAAACTTTAAAATACCATCATTCTTATTCTTCCTAAAATTTTAAAATCTGAATCTTTCCAACAAAACTCTACTTACAGTAAAATTTTTATTTTTCCTTGCTACGCTAACTAGACAATTCCTACGGACGACAGTTGCATGCATTATTTTTCAAATTTAAAGAGAAATTTAAGTTTTAAAATTTTAGAAAAAACAAAAACGATAATGTTTTAAAATTTTTAATATGACTCAATTTTCTAGTAAGTACAACTGTTTTAATTTGTCCGAAATTTTATGCAATGTTTTGTGAATTTTGCCTAAAGTTGACAAATTGATAAAATTTGTATATTTAAATAAAAAATATAAAGTATAATTTAATTTTAATACAACATTAAAAGTTTGGTTTAGTTTTATCAATTATCTCTATTTTATATAGAAATTGATTCAAATTTTTATTTATTAGCATTTGAATATTCGAATTAGATTCTGTTTGGTAAAATTAGCTAATAATTTAACTTCTAGTTACAAACTGATAGTTGTAGCTGATAATCTAGTTTATTGAATTAAAATTATTTGGTGAAATTAGCTGAAAAAGTAGTTAAAAAATATAAAAAAACATATTTATATTAATAAAAAATTATAACCAAGAGAAACAAAATAAAGAATGAGCCTCAACAAGAGATGTAACAACCGAAATAAAATATTAAACAACAACCAAAACTTTACAATCATCTATTTAAGAATTCATAATCTCCTCTAGTGATTATGGATTTAGCAGCTTAACATAATTAAATAGTTGTTTCAGAAATTTCATGTACTGATGTACATATGTCATGGTAAATGCAAATATTATGTAACTTTTCACATCCACATTCATAGTGTAGATGTATATAAACAAGCAAAATAAGTTAATCACATACACGTGGAAAGAACATTCAAGATTAAGGTAGAAAATTGTCCATGCATTCAAGACTATCTATACAATACATGCCTCACTTTCTCTTGATTTTTGCTCAGATTGATTTTTCACTTCTATATTTCATGATAGGAGTTGCCCTTACTTATGGGTTGAATCCTCATATCTATGTAATCCATTATATGTAATAGGCGCTCTAGTAGCGTTTCTTTTTACTTATTTATTGAAAGGTATATTATATTTTTAAAAATTAGAATTTAAACAAGCTCCTTCCTTTTGTTTCATTTTTTCTAATTATTCTAATAAATTTGTTCCCTGAAATTAGCTAGATATTTGTTTGTCATTGTTTCACATATCAATTTGCTTGAGATAATAAAAAATCTAAAACCTAAAGCAAAATTCCACAAAAAATTTCTCCTTCAACTCAAAAAACCAAAAAAAGAAAAGCATAGTACATGAATAAAATTAGAGATGAAGAAATAATAAAAGTTCAAAGAAAAAAAAAATTCAATTGAGTTTATTTTATTCTACTCATTCACATACAACACTCATATACTTAAAGTAATCGGAACCTAACAACCTAATAACCGACAAATTTTACAAGTTTTTGTGAAACAATATGATGACAAAGTCCGATATACAATACCTACAAAGTAAAACAATGCAAGGCCTTCTTAAACTTAGTTATGTCAACGCTGGAAGGAGAGATCAGATGTGAGGAGAAGATTGAGGAGAGTTGACAACTAAACTAAACACCAGAGAAATATGAAAGAAGTTGAAGATAAGAGACATAGGTTTTTTGGCCCGGGATAAAACAATATCATTAACTTAAAAGAATAATGATACAATAGGAAAAAACTATTATAATTTAATAGATTATTTTTAAATGCTTCCAGGAGTAGCTTTTTTTTAGGAGATTAAAATCTATCTTATTTTCAAATAATCTACTTTACCAAATAGAGATTATTAGTCAAAATAACTTAAAATTCTAGTCAAACTAAATTATAATTTAAATTATTTTTACCAAGCAGTATTTTAATTCTATTGTTGTTTAAACGGTTTTTGTAGGATTAGAGAATAAAATAAATTTAATAATATAGATTCTCATAAAAAATAATAATATAAATTTCATCAATTTCATTTTTTTAAAAGAAAAATAATATCAGTAGCGTCATGACATTTTTTAAAACAATAATCGATTTATCTGTAGCAAAGGTCAAGCATCTCTCAATAACCATGCTCGACTTGTACAAATGCATATTCCCTTGCAGTGACAGCACTGCAGGGCATGTGTAGATGCACAACGCAAATCAGCAACGACATCAATTGCATGCAGGCTGCAATATCTCAGTGAAGGAGATTCCTAGCTTAAGTCAAATCTCAAAATTATTTTTTTTAGTGATATTAAATTTTTTATAAATAAATTTTTAATTTTTGTGACTTTTGGCTATTTAATTTGATGGCATCCTTGATCATATATGTCAAATAATTAAAAAATATATATTGATAACATAACAATAAAATTAATAATTTTAAAATACAAAAAGTTATATATACAAACCCTTTTTGTTTTAAAGAAAAATATTTTCTCTGTAGAATTCGGTAATCCTATAGGTTCTGACTAATGAAGTTGTAAAGTTTTCAAAGTTTATATTTTTTTCATTTATAAAACTTAAATTTGATATTTTATTTAAGGGAAATAAGTGTAAAACCGGTTGAACCAACATGCTTTGATATCACACTATAATTTTTTGTGTGTGAAGCCATAAATATTTCCAGTCTATATATTAACAGGCTGGATTAATCATATTTTTGCCGGATACAATTTTAAAGGACAGTAAAATACTCTTACAATAGTTTTAAAATAATTACATTTTTAGAATTTGAATTCGAAATCTCTCATTAAATTGAAAAAATTGTACATCAATTCATCCACGTATCAAGAAGATTGATCTTTTTAGTTATATATAAGTATGCATTTACTCTTTAATTTGGTTGTGCAGTGGTATTCATTTATTAGGAAGAAGCTAAAAACCCGTGCAGTGCTTCACTAAACTTCACATTATCACAATGTTGAAAACTGAAAAGGCATCAAAAAAGCAAAAACATACGACACAACACCCATGACTTGGCTTGGCTTTTTCTGCCCGCAAAGAGCTACTTAATTTCTCGCTACAGTTAGATAGGTTGCCAACAACAATATACTAAATAAATAAAGGCTCTTTATATTTATATATTTTTGTTATTTTATTCATTAAAATATTTTTCAGTGCAATTTATCTCCCGAACTCAACATTATCACTATGATGAATGTGATACAGTATGGTAATATGTCAGCATTAGAGCATGTGGAGATTGCATCTTTTTATAATGTAAATGAATAATGTAAATTAAAAACTGAATTCAGAAAACAAATTGGACTTAATATTTTAAGAAGCTAGATAACGAAACATCACAAATATAAGAGACATTTTATGCCTTATACCTAATACAAATAAAACATAAGCAATGAGGCCTAAGGGGACTAAAAATTATATAGCAAGAGCAAGATAATTCTACCATATAGTTGAAGAAACGTTCGTAATTTGCATCATCAGTTCGTCACACGTATGGCTGCACACATTGCCTGAATTTAGCCTCATCGAAGCCCCTCACCTCCTCACATTGACGGAGTCACATTAAGGTTGCCCTTTTGGTTTTCTTTATTGGAAATCCAACTCCAAGTCATGTCATCCAACAAATTTTCAAAGTGGTTTTATTTTATTTTTTTTCAACTTAATAAATGGTAGCCAAAATCCATTTAAATTAATGAAAAAGTAAGTTAAACACAAATCAATAACTTTTAGTTCAGTAATACTGATTGGATGATAAGAGTTGTAAAATCTTGAATCTCAATTTTCAGTCGATTCAAAATTATATATAATAATCTAAAAACCACCAATATTGAAAAAAAAGAAAGCTTAAAAACCACCAAAAAAAATATTAAATTACTTTAAACTGATATTTAAAATCCTAAATTTTAATTAATTCGTTGTTTTTTTAATTTCAATTTTCATATATTAATATTAGATTGACATATTAAAGTCTTGAATTTAAATTTTCAGTCAATATAAAATTATATATAATAACTTAAAAACCACCAAAATAATATAAAATTACTTTAAATTAATATTTAAAATCCTAAATTTTAAATAATTTTGACCTTTTTTTCAATTTCAATTTTTATATATTAATATTAGATTTGTGTACTAGAAATTAGCAAACTATAAATGAATTGATTCGCAAACACCAATCAAGAAAAATGCTTGTAATTATCCTACATTCACAAAAGAATCTAAATGCCCTTTCCACTTTACATATTTGATGGCTGTGATGAATCCGCGTGGCATACATGGAAAAGGTAACAAAAAATGTGCACAGCTTGTAGTTCACAAAAAGGTGACAAAAATCACACGACAGTGTGTGAGAGAGAAAGACAATCTTCTTTTTAGATTTTTGCATATCTAACTACAATAGTATATTTGGTGTAATTATAAATTATACTCTTAATAATAAGATAAAATTAATTGATTGTGGTGATTTGATGTGTTTTTCTTTTAAATAAAATTTCAAATTTAATTCTTGTATATATAAAAAAAATTCATATCCAAAGAATTTCATCTTATAATGAATCAATAATTAATTCAAATCAGATTAGTGAGGGCCATATATTTCTTAAAATGGATTCATAATTAAAAAAAAAAATTATCTTACGAAAGATGGAAAGTATGAAAGAGATAATACTATTTTTTTTTCTTATTTTATTCTCACTAATCCATCAAATAATTGAGGAATAAATTATCCTAAACTCGCCTATCGAAGTTTTTAATTATTCATGATTGATGTTTTGTTTTATTTCATACAACAAAATGTTGACATAGCGACAGGAAATGTTGATGAATTTTTTTAAATCATTATATTTTGTTAAATCATTATTATTTGAATTTAATGCATCAAAATCAGTCAAATTTAGCCCCAGCAAAATCGAGCTATGATCTTGTAATAATTCGAACAAAACTAAATTTCAGTTCAATTTAGGGGTGAACTCGAATTTCAGTTGATCCCTAAACAATAGAGGAATTTGAAATGGAATTGACTTTGTAGATGGATAATTTGATAATTTTATTTTGTGTTAGGGTGTGAATGGGTGTAAGTTAAAAGGGATGGTCTCCATTGGTTTTAGAATTCAATCCAAATTAGAATTAGGATTAGAATTAGCGTAAAAGAAAGAAAAGAAAATAAGAAAAGGAAAGAAAAGGAAAAAATATTAGTTATGAATAGAAAAAATTGATTTAGAAATTCTTAATTGATTTGGTTTATTTGACTTTTCTTCAAGTAATATAAATATTTTTTTTTGCCAGTAACTATTTTTTTTTAAGGAATAAGTGACGACTATAGAAAAAAAGAAAACATGTTTTTCTCGAGACAAATAAGAGTTTTTCTTTATTCTCTTCGATAAATCAAAGATCCAAAGATTAAAAATTTTTGTTATTTGATTTATTCTTTGGACATTGTCAATATCTTCTGGTATTGTTTATTACAAGAATTTTTTTTGAAGAATTGTTTTCTTAACTAATTTCAATCAAGGAGATTTGGAATTTTGACTAGGAATTAATTTGAGTATTTCTTGTATTGGAATTTCTCAAATTTGTATTAAGTTGAATGTTGATTGTACTTGGATTTTTTTTATAGTGGATTTGATTCGGAGTATGACCTATAATTTTTTCTTTTTACACTAAAGGGTTTTTTCACGTAAATTTTGTGGTGTTTATCACTGCATTTTTTTTAATTTATGTGCGTGATTGTTTTTCTTTTATAGTTGATTAAATATTTTAATTTGTACAATTGTTCTTATTTTCTGACACAAGTGGTATCAGACTTTGGTTTATTGAGTGAGATAATTATGTAAATTGAAATAGATAATTTAGCTTATTCAATGGTTAAATTGTCAACCTCAAATTATTCAATTTGGAAGTCCATGATGGATGACTATTTGTACTGCAATGATTTATTTGATCTAGTTAAATTAGGATCTAAGAAGTTAGCTGATATAAATGAAGGTAATTGGGAGAAAATGCATAGAAAGGTAGTGACAAATATTAGACAATGGGTAGATGTTAATATCTATTCTCATATTAGTAAAGAAGTTAATGCACATGTTTTGTAGAAAAAATTAGAAAATATGTATGGGAGAAAAAACGCTAAAAACAAATATTTTATAATAAGAAAGCTAGTGAACTTGAAGTTTAGAAATGAACGGTCTATAGCAGAATACTTGAGTGATTTTCAGAATTTGGTGAATCAGTTGGAGACCATAAAATAGATCTTAAAGATGAGTTGCAAGCTTTATTGCTTTTGAGTTATTTGCCAGACAGTTGGAAAACTTTAGAGGTATCACTTAGTAACTATGCTCCAAATGGTATAGTAACTTTGCAAATGGTTATAGATAATATGTATAATAAAGAAATCAGACGTAAGGATATGAGTACAAATACTACACTAGTTCTTGTCACAGAGAACATAGGTAGAAGTAAGAGTAGAGGACCTAAGGGAAGTAGAAAATCCAGAGGCAAGTACCAGTCAAAAGGAAAATTTACTTGCTATCATTACGGCAAAAAAGGTCATATTAAGAGAAAATGTAAGGCTTTTAAAAAGCAATAGAAGGATGAAAAGAGTAAAGAGAAGACAAATGGTCAGAATACTACTGCCATTATATTTGAAGATCATGAACTGGTTGAGCTTTCCTTTGAGGAGGATCAGTGGAACATTATTACAGATTCTTGCATTGAGTGAGTTGTTGATTTAGGAGCATGTTATCATGCTACACCCAGAAGAGATATTTTCACTCAGTACACACTAGGAAATATTGGTATATTGAAAATGGGAAATATCAATCATGCAGATATAGTAGGAGTTGGTGAGGTATGTGTTTAGACTAATTTAGGTCTCACACTGATTCTGAAAAATATACGTCATGTGCCAGGTTTAAGGTTAAGTTTGATGTCTACTTATGCTTTGGATCTTGATGGTTATTAAAGTCATTTTGGTAATCTAAAATGGAAGCTCATTAAGGGTTCCATGGTGATGGCCAAAGATAGAGTTTCCAATAGATTATATAGAACTCAAGTAAAGCTGCTAGAAAATAAAGTAAATACAGCAAAAGATGTTGCTTCGCCAGACATGTGGCATAAACGATTGGCTCACATAGGGGAGAAAGGGTTACAGATATTGGCAAATAAGTCTCTCATTCCCTTTGCTAAAGATATGTCTTTAAATCCTTGTGATATTTGTTTACTTGGCAAGCAACATAAGATTTTTTTAGTTATTCATCTAAAAGAAAAGAAAATGTGCTTGATTTAGTTTGTTCTAATGTATGTGGTCCCATTGAGACACAAATTATATGTGGCAGTATATATTTTGAAGCTTTTATTGACAATGCTTCACAAAAGGTTTGAGTATTTATTTTCAAAACAAAACACCAAGTTTTGCAATATTTTAACAAGTTTTGCAATATTTTAAGAAGTTTTATGCCACGATAGAAAGAGAAACATGTAAATTCTTAAAGTGTTTTCACAGTGACAATGGAGGTGAATACACTTCAAGGAGTATGAGTCCTATTGTTCAGAATATGGTATCAGACATTAGAAGACAGTTCTTGACACCCCACAACACAATAGTGTAGCTGAAAGAATGAATAAAACTATCATTAAGAAAGTAATATGCATGCTCATGATGGCTAATCTATCTAAGTCATTTTGGGGTGAAGCTTTCTATATTGCATGTTACCTATTGAATCCTTATTTGGTTTGGTTTTTTTTGGCTTTTCTCCAAACAATATAAATATATTTTTTTTTTCCAGCAACTGTTTTTTCTAAGGGACAAGTGAGGTTATAAGAAAAAAAACATATTTTTTCTCGAGGTAGATCAAAGTTTTTCTTTCTTTTATGCGATAAATCAAAGATTCAAATGTTAGAAATTTTTGTTTTTTGATTAAAATTATTCTTATTTTTGTTTTTTGATTAAAATTATCCTTAGCTAATTCAATCAAGGAGAATTAAAATTTTGACTAGAAATTAATTTGGATATTTCTTATATTGAGATTTCTCAAAATTTTGATTAACTTAGTGTTGATTGTACTTGGATTTTTTTTATAATAGATTTGATTCGGAGTTTGACCCGTGATTTTTTTCTTTTATACTGGAGGGGTTTTCTACGTAAATTTTGTGTTGTGTTTGTGACTGTATTTTTCTTTAATTTCTGTGCGTAATTATTTTTTTTATAGTTAATTGAATATTTTAATTTGTACAATTATTCTTATTTTTAGCATAATATATTTTTTGTCAGATCACATATATTTTCAGTCAATTAACTATGACCACATATTAAAACTAATATTGTTCGTTGTGAATAGAACCTCAAAAACAATAAAATAATTTTTTATAAATTTTAAAATAGCTATAATCTACTCGAGATATTTAATTGAACGGAAAAGAATCCACTCACCCTCTCTTATGGGTGGGATGGTCTCTATTTTAAGTGCACTTTGGATGGGTGTCTTTGTGTGCAGCCTTGACTTTTGGGCTAAAAATGGCAAAGGAATCAGGGCCCTTCGAATTTGTGAGGGTCCTACATTTTATATGGTTAGCTAGGCTTGCTTGCAAATTTAGCCACATAATATTGTTCCTCCTGTCCTCTCTACACTTTTTCTTTCTTTTTCTAATTATTTTATAAAATTTTTTAAATAAATTGAATCTATTATATCATATATAAATTAATTTAATTATATTAAAATTATCATATTCACGTCAAATAATATAAATAAAATTAACAAAATATATATTAATGTGTAATTATATTAATTTACAGATAAAATAGTAAATTTTTTATTAAACTCGTAACTTTTTACTTTTGATGCAATAAAAAATTCGCAATAATTATATCAATTGAGATAATGCAATTGGTTATTTTATATTTTTTTAGTTGAGAGGTTAGAGTGAGAATCTAATAAAGCAAAGCTTAAAGCCTAAAGTTTAACCAAAGGTAGGAAGTTCCCCCACTTAACTTGGGATGCCTTTGTTATTTTTTAACGCCAAAAAAAAAAAATTCTTCTTTTATGAAAAATGCAAAGGAAAATGACAGATAAAAATTTTAATATTCCATAAATGATTCTTTGATGCCTTCTCCTTTTCTTGTGTCTCTTAATATAAAAGTGTATTGTTTTGCATGTTGTAAACAGTAAAGGCTTAAGTCATACCCAATCTTGAAAATATTAGTTTTTATTATTTAGCTTTTTACAGTAATTTTTGGTCCTCTTAGTTATTTGAATTTTTTTTTTTTATCTATCTTGCCTCTCATTCAATTAATAAAATATGTATGAAATTCTCTAGTGCCGATATAATAAGAAAAAATATTTGACTTAGTCAATAGTATTATGTTAGCAACAAGAGACCATTTGTTTGTTTTTACGAATTAGACATGTGATAAAATGGACAAAAAATAAAATTTAGATGACTAAGTGGATCAAAAATCGTTGTAAGAGTTAAATGGCAAAAACGAATATCTTCGGGAAACTGAGTATGGCTTAAGCCAATAATAAATGATATAAATTAATTTCATATGTAAATTACAAGTAATTATAGCATAAGTATTAATAATTAATTAAGTCAAGCAAAAAAAAAAAAAAAAGAAAAAGAAATAAAAAGAATGATTTTTTTGGCCTTTATGAGAGAGTTGATATTGGAGCCGAGAAAGAGAGAGAGAAAGATGTGTTACTGAGCCGGCTAAGAAGTGTCGTTGGGGTTGTCTGTAGCAGTTGCAGTGGTGGTGGTGGTGAGGCATGTGCATAACAATGCGCTTCGGTGGCCACAGCAGATTTAACCCCAAGCGAGAGAGAGCAGACTGACTCATACACTCACACCTTCCCTTCCTTACCTAGAAGCCAACAAAAGAGGCGCTTTCCTCTTTGGGATGGACCCCTGCGCATCTAAAAAGCAATACCATCTTCCTACTTCATTATGCCTTTGGCAATTTGTACCCCTTTTCTCTTCCCTTTTTCTACCCTTCTATAAATTTATTTATTTTTATATATGAGCAATTATAAGGTGCACCTGGTAATTACAATAATTTCAAATACCTTCTAAATATTTAAAATTGAAATTTAATTTCATTAATTTTAAGAAAATGACAAAGCCCACTTGTGTTTAATTTGGCAGCAATGGGAATTATTAAAAATTATGGGAAAGCAGAATCATTAGATATCAATTATGCATGCATTGCACATGAGTGTATTTAGCAGGTTCCACCGCCACAACACAACTAGCTCGCTAGCTACCTGTGAAATAGATTTTGAACCTTGCTAAAATTGCACACCATGTTGAGTTGAAAAAGTAGAGTTTAAAGTGGAAAAGTATTGGTCATATTCCCAAATTAAATCAGGTTTATTCAATCCGAAATTATGAAGTCAACTGTATTATATACTGTACAACACATGAAAAAGCTAATGCATGCCTTCAAACACCACATTACCACATTACCACATTACCACATTACACATTATGCATGCATAAGTGATTAAGTATTCTTTGGTAGCTCCTACATTTTTACAAATTTTATATTATTCAATTTGAGATTTTATTGATTAAATTATTAATTTTGAGTAATTTTAACTCATCAACTAAAATTTTATCCCATTTCAAAAAAAAAAAACTAAAATTTTATCCAATTGACGTTAATCTGACTGTGATTTATTAGGCACAAATAAATTTATTTAATAGATGCTAATTGCCAAGTACTTATAATTTGGTATAAACTAATTAATTGATTGAAAATGAATCATGAATGAATAGATTTCCATGATTTAATATATAGTTTATTGTTAATATTGAATGGGAATTAATGGTAATATCGCAATTTTGAAGCACAACTCCAATTAATACATTTTCGTTGTTATGCAGATACTGTTGTAATATCTGGTTCCCATATTAATTTATGGGTGTTATGTTTTGACCGGCTGTTGTTTTGCAGTGACAGTTAGATTTAACTTTTTCATAACCATATATACTATTTCCGTCCTATTTTTGCCATCCCAATTAATTTTATTTCTTACTTTGGTAATTTAATTTAATTTAATTTATAAAAATGTCAATTATATAAAATATAATAAAAATTATATATGAAATATTTTTAAAATTTAAGGGTTTTTACATCCTAAACAGAAAAAAATGGCCCAAGCCTAACCATCTTTCCCTGCCAACAAACCTTCAGTTCCGACATGCCACGTCGAACCTCTCATAAGTTGCCATGTCATCCTCAAATGGACCCTACAGGTACGAACGTCCCTCCGTTCTCCGAATATATATTCCCCTCCTTTCAGCAACCAAAAATCTCCCTTGTGTATGTGTGCAAGACCCAAGCCCCCTTTCCTAATTTCACACACACACTCTCTCTTTCTTGATCAGCGTATCCCGATATCTCCGCTCAGCGGGTAACACAACTACCCTTTCTCAATCCCGGTACTTCGGAGCTGAATAACATATACAGCTACTGCTATATATTATCGGTAGAACTAATTGGCCGTGAGTGATGCCGATGGCGGCTAGCCCAGCATCACCTACCGATCGAGCTCCTCCGGTGGGGTCCACAGTAGTGCCCATACCATCCCAGCCGGTCATGATCGCCGACGCGTTAGCCAAGGACGCGGTTCTCTCCTGGTTTCGCGGGGAATTCGCAGCTGCCAATGCTATAATCGATGCGCTCTGTAGTCACCTCGTGCAGCTCACTGGGGAAGCAGGATCTGACTACGAGGCGGTTTTCGCGGCCATTCATAGGAGAAGGCTGAATTGGATCCCCGTGCTTCAGATGCAGAAATATCATTCAATTGCTGATGTGACGATGGAGCTAAGGCGGGTGACGGAGAGGAAATTGGATGAGGAGAAAGTTGAAAATGAAAAGAAGAATGAGGTGGTGGTCGAGGAGGTGTGTTTGGTTGAGAACGAGAAAGTGGAAGAGAAACCGACTGAAAGTCTAGAAACTCTTGGAAATGCTATCTACGACGGTGATGATGGCGGCGAGGTGGTTGAGGAGGAGGATTCGCCTCATAGTGATATTACTGATTCAGGTAAGTATATATTAATCCTTCGATCCTCAAAATTATGAGTTTTTTCAAATTAAAAACTTGCTCAATTCGATATCAATGCGAATTCTGATCGGTAACCGCTCAGAATCATTCGAATGATTTGTGTTTGTTTTTGGAAATTGTGACTTGCAACCAATTCACCGTAATTCTGCCAAAATCATGTGATTGCTTTTTTTTTTTTTTTTTGAAAATAGCAGAACTAATATCTATTTAATTTTGGTTTATGTTTGCCACAACAAAATGTAAAATATTGACGGTATTTCTACGAAAATCATGTATTATAAATTATTTTTCTAAATAGCTTAACTAATGTCTATTTAATTTTGTTATTTGTCCAAAAAAAAAAATATAATTCATTTTTTATTAGGCGTTCTTTAAGTGTTTCATAATCTGTGCTCAAATTCGAGATAATTTGTTAAGAAGAGAAGAATTCTAATCATTCCATCTCTTAGAGCTAAAGTTTATTTATTTTTCTTTCTTTTATTGTTACTCTGGTAGGTAAAAAGATAAAATGTAATTTAATTTAAAAACCATTTTTAATATTGTTTTGTATATATATTCGTTAATTTCATTCTTTTCCTCAGGAATCGAAAAGAACATGTTTTTTTTTTTCTCCATCAGATTCGAGATTCAACTATGTAATTTGAATTCAACTTGATTTCTGTTAGATGCTTATATGGTTGCCTTTTTTTATTGTGTTTATTAATTTATGTTGTCTTTTTCAGAAAAAATTATGTTTTTGAGAGGTATTTCTAGAAATTTAAATTTTCTTGACTTTCTAGAAATTCCTGTTTCATCGAATTTCATGAAAATTGGAAAATTAGAGAAAAAAATATCGATAGAAATAATATGGTGTGGCCGCTAACTTTATTTTATTATTATTATTATTATTATTTTCTGGTACAAATTTTATTATTTTTTTTTAATCGAGGTTTTAGAGGGTTTGAGTATTTCGAGGTAGGGAGAGGGTTCTCTGGATCCAGTGCTATAGTTAGTTTTGGGAGTAGCGAATCCTCTTACGTTGGATGCAACTCCCTGGAAATGTGAGCAATGATTTTCTACAGGGGGTTTGCGATAGCAACCGCCTGATCTTTTTGACGTCAGGGCTGCTGTTTTGAAGGGTCCAAGTGGCGTGCGTTGGTAGAGCTTTGACAAACTTTTTTGGGTTGCTATTCCCTAAGCTATTAATTTTTGTGAGACTCGGGGTGGTAAACTCGTTTGACAAGGCCGTGTCAAACACATCAACTCAGTGGTCATTGGGTGGGCGTGCCAATGGAGGGGTATAAAATAGAATAAATAAAAAATAGTTGTTTGGGAAGCCGGATAAGCCGATGCAAGATTCGAATCTTTTATAGGGATAAAAATGCCTTTTCCTTTTTGTAGCTTTGTTGGCTTTTTTTCTTTGGTTGTGCCCATATGGTACAGATAGGAAAGTGAGAGCTGTCACCAATGTGACAAATATTTTCCCACTGCCAGGGAAGGAAAAAAGGCAGCTGCTGACCTGTAAGAAATGTAATGTCAAATAGTGAGAACGCCGATGATAGAAACGCATTTACGGAATAACTATTAATAATTAAGTAATAGGAAACTGAATTACGAATACAGCTCACATGGGTGTTTGTTATTCATGTGCTAGAATTCTTAAGCCAGTCCACCAATATGATTAGAATGGTCCAATATTTAATGATTGATTGGAGTATAATGAAGCACAACGTTGAGTTTTGGTATTTAAACTATGTAGCATGTCTTAATAAACAAAAAGAAAAATAAAAAAAAAATCAATCAATCATTTTGCTGCATAAATCAGTTCTATTAAACTTTTTCAATGAAAATATCAAATGGTGTACCATTTATATGATACTTCTTTATACCTATTGTTGGATGAATATTATTATTTAGATTTTTAACAAGTCTCATGCTGTTCTCAGAATGAGTCCATATTGTTATGATGCTTTTCTGTCTAAGGTGTTTTATTCTTCAGATTGTTATCAAAATGTTACCAGAACGAATCTAGATTGTTATGATGCTTTCTATCTATGGTACTCTTCTGTCATTGGAACCTTTATTATTCACTTAATATTAAGTCGGGCGATGAAAGCCTGGTCATGCATAAGAATGAAATGAATTTCTTTAACGGGTTTGAGGAGGTAACAGGGCATCATTGCTTTTCAACTGAATGCTAATAAATGCATAGCAATTTATCAAACCGACAAACTTGTTGGAATGAGTTGTAATTCAACTAGAGTTATTCTTAGAGTTCAAAGGATATCGACAATCTTTTTTGTGAATATTTTCTTCCATCCATGCATCAGATTTACAACAGAAAATCAATGTACAGCATTATCGATAGTTGCAACTGGACTGAACTTTCATCGCCGCTTCCTTGGCCTCATTGCTTCATTATAGTTTTTCAATCATTATTATTGTGTCTATCAGTCTATGCCTAATGTATCATAATCTTGTAGTGAAATTTTTATTTGGTCTTCGGTATATGCTTCATAGTCTAAGTATGATATTGATAACAAAGGATCCAATATCCTGATATTGCCAGCTCCATTTTGTTTCTTCGCTTGGAAATGTAGGATCTCAAGAAGTGCAGCCCACAAGCGAGAGCAATAACATATGTTCCAACCATGAAGATTGCAATGCTCGTTCTGATCAAATCAAGTTGACAAAAGGTCTCAGTGCTAAGGAACAAGTGAAAGGCCACATGGCGAGTTCTTTAATTCAAAACTTAAAATCTGCTTTCCTTAGAGAAGATTGGAATTCAGAGAGTAGATATCCCTATAGTATATGCTGTTAAATAAAGCAGCCAGCTGTTACTGATTGAGAGATATTACAAACTGGCAGGTGAATGTTGTGAAAGGATTAAAGATATATGAGGACGTATTCACTGAATCTGAGCTGTCTAAGCTGACTGACTTCATTAATGATCTTCGTGTTGCTGGTCAGAATGGGGAACTTGAAGGTAACCTTTCTCTTTGTTCTACTTCTATCATTAACCTGTCAGCATCTGCATGTGCAATTTGGTATTGTAATTACAATTTTAGATGTGTTCCAACATATTTGATCATCGGATTTTCCACCTTTATCAAATGACACTACATTCCGTTTTGTGTAACATGTAATTAGTAATGAAGGCCTCAAAATTGTTCTAATTCAGTTTGAAGAGTTCACTTGGAGAGAGTTTTATTAACTAGAAATTTGGGAGAATAGACCGATGAAGCAAGCCTTTGGGGTTGCCTGACTTTATATAGTTTAGTTTTACATTCATTTAAAACAGCTTACCTTATTTTCAAATATATTTCAATTCATTGTCGTTACTATCATCTTATGACAATTGATCCTTTTCTGTTCTTGTTGTAGTACAAATGATTTCAGGGCACTTATGTGGAGTCAGTCGAGACATTTCAATTGCATGTTACAACTGATCAATAATAGAACTTCACTCTTTTTTTTATCCTGCTTAATTTGCCGCTCTTTTCCCCTTCAATTTGAGCATGAAAAAGCTTGTGTTTGCTAACTATCAATTCATATTCAACTTTGGTAGGCAGGACTTCTTGTTTCATGACAATTAATTGGATCTTCTCAAATGTTGAATACAGGTGAGACTTATATTTTATTCAACAAGCAGATGAAGGGAAGCAAAAGAGAGCTGATTCAGCTTGGTGTTCCAATTTTTGGCCATATAAAAGACGACGCTGCAAGTAACAACCAAACAAGTACTATCTTATCACAGATAAATTCTGCTTACTCAAATTATGATCAGTTCTTTTTTCTTTTTTTTTTTTCTAAATTTATATGCGATTCTCTTCTTTTCTTCCCCTTTCTTCCTTCTCTGAGTAGGGGAACTTTTTTAGTTGTGCATAATCAGTATCAGCATTTCACAACTGATCTTCAAATTTGGCAGGAAATATGGAACAAATTCCAGTGCTTCTCCAAAGTGTGATTGATCACCTTATTCAGTGGCAAATAATACCTGAATACAAAAGACCAAACGGTTGCATCATTCATTTCTTTGATGAGGTATCCTATCCTTTGATATATCTACAGTTTTTCTCCTGCAGATTTATGTATGAGCTGTTTTTTGGGTCTCCAGTTCATTGATGAGAAAGTAAGAGAGGATTATTTGTTATTGAATGCAGGAAGAATATTCACAGCCTTTCCAGAAACCACCCCATTTGGAACAACCGATCTCTACCCTTCTCCTATCTGAATCAACAATGGCATATGGACGTACCCTTGTGAGTGATAATGATGGGAATTACAGAGGTCCACTGATGCTTTCACTGAAAGAAGGGTACACACTAAAAATTTTCTTTTAATTGCATTTACATGTATGTCTGTTAGCGAACTGTAGAAATGAGAGGATGGCATAATAAGCAAATAGTTTGTTCATAAACAAATTCCTTGTCATATGATGAGATTAAGTGCGTTAGCAGCAAAATCAGACAAGTTTGATGTCGTCATACAACTCTTATATCTGGCAGTTGCACATTTTATTGCTAAACATGAATGGGCTGGTCAAACTGGCATTGCAACTTTGAGTTGTTCTTCAAAGTTGTTTGAAATGTGCCTTAATTAAATAGAAAGTAAAGAGGCCACGAGAAAAAAACATGATAAACTCCTATGTGGCCAGGTGTTATACAGGGCTTTTTTAATATCCTCAGGCCCCCCTATGTCCGTCTTCTTAAGGTTTGTATATGGCACTGTGCTCATCTAATAACAACCAGGTTGTAAAGAGAGAGGGATTTGAGCATATCTTGCTTCATTTACAAATATAGTTCGTATACTGAAATAGATCTGAATTTATATTTGCCTTACTGTTGATAGTGGAGAAGTTGGATTGTAACTTGATTTTAGGAATTCTGCAGGTCTCTTTTAGTCATGAGAGGACACAGTGCTGACATGGCAAGACATGTCATGTGTCCATCACCAAACAAAAGGGTCAGCATCACATTCTTTAGAGTGCGTCCGAATGCGAACCAAGGCCAGTCACCACCAACTAGTCCAATGGCTGGCGCCATGACCCTTTGGCAACCTAGCATAATAAACCCGTATGCCATGCCTAATGGAGCTCCTGGAGGATACGAGGCAATAGAAGCAATGCCCAAATGGGGAGTCCTTCGAACCCCAGTGGTCATGCTAGCTCCAGTCCGCCCTGTGGTATTGAGTCAAAAAATGATGCCACCTCAGGCTCAGGGTGGAACAGGAGTTTTCTTGCCCTGGACTGTGGGATCAAGAAGGCCTTCAAAGCATCTTCCTCCCCGTGCTCAAAAACGACACCACCTCGCATTACGTTCCAATGAAACGCATATAACAGATTCTGCTTCTGAAACAGGCATCAGTATTGAAGGTAAATAGCCATATTGTTGATCTAAGGCAGCCCAAAGACAAAATCGATATAAGTCAACAATAGGCTCATGTGCATTTGCTGGCTTCAGAAGAGGCTTCTCTTACTGTACAAATGAGGTCTGAGTGCTGCAGAAGGAGTTCGTGTTTCAATTCGTTTCATCCTTTTCTCATCGATAAGAACAGAGTCTAGTGTAGCGTTGGTTAGTACACATTTCACTGATGCAGATCAAGTAGGGCTTCAAGGTTAGTTGAGCTTTAAGTTTGAGTGTGAATTAGCCTTGTATTCGGCAGAATTTTGTATTAACTTCAAGTAATTCAATTTTAATCTCTTTCATAGTTAAAAGTTATGATTGGATGCCTCTGATTTTTCAGTTTTAAGTTTATTTAGTATATATTACTATCGCATAATTTAGTCCACGTCTAAAATCTAGTGAAAGAGTGTTTGGTCTTGCAATATATATTTATATTGATTGTGGTATAACAATTTATTCAATAATTCAGCATTTCTCTTTTTGTTGGAAGTAGACAGTCTATACCTAACCATCTACGAGTACGAACAACACATTGACGATGATATTATGGAAATGATTATGTTCACAAGAACCTTATATAACCAAGTAAATACCACCTCCGTTCCAGAACACATTGTTAAGCTACCCTTTCTTCTTTTTGCTTATCCAGGAACCAAAAGCTACAGTATATTTTCCCTTTTCTCATGAATAATACAGTTGGAGAATGCTTGAAGGTTATCAGAGATGGCACCAGATGGAAGTCATCTGTGAGCAGTTGGGCTGCAATTTGCAGAAGACCCCTTGCAAGAAAAGACATCAAATTGAGCTGGGTTCTCAGGGCGTCTACCTGGAGTTGGCTATTCCACATGCTCATTCATCCTGTAAGAGCTTTCTAATCAATAGCATTCCAGATTCAGATAATGGTTTGATGCAGCCGAACTACTACAGCCATTTCATTGGCTTTTAGACCCCTCAAGCAACTCTAGTCTGGTAAAAAAATTGGTGTCTTTCAAGCTATCTGCTTGCAGGTAGAAACATAGAAAACTTGTAGACATGGCAAGCCATCTTTATGATGTGCCATCCAGCATTAATTATTCATGACTATCTTGAATTCTGATCGAAAGGCTAACCGAATTATCTACCGCGGCCATATCAATGCACAATGATATACAGATGCTTTAGAGAATCTAATGCTCCATTGAAAACAACAGAAATAAAAACTGAAATGATATGTTAATATGGACACGTTTGTAGTTTCAACTTCAGTAAACACAATCACAGACCATATTAGGCCTTCCAAGGTACATATCAACCAAAGAGAATAATAATTCCTTCTCAATCATTTAGATCAACAAATACAGAGGTAAATCAGAGAATGCAATATATTTTCAGGTTATGAACTTGACTAGTAGTGCTTCAAGCTTTTACCGGTTCATCATCATCTTCAATATCCCAACTCAAATCCTCCTCTTCATCTGCAGCAGTCAACCGCTTCCGTAAATCAGCCTTGTTTGGACTTCCACAATGACTCACTTTCTTCTCATCAATGCTGCTCAGGTCCTCAATCTCATCCCACCCAAGATCTTCCTCCTCTGGCATTGATGGGTGGCTCGATATAACTGAAACATCACTATCTTTTGAAGATTCTCCATTATCACCCTTCCCTTCTAATCCTGATTTGTCGTCAGATTTTGGTTCAGTCTCTTCCTTATTGTTCTCAGAATCCACTTTCTCACCTCTGCTAATCGTAACCTCTCCCTTCAGTTCCTCCACAGAGATTTCCTCCTCCACATTCACATTTTGTTCCTCATTCTTGACAATTTTCTCAGATTGTTCATTATCCTTCTCATCTCTGGAACTATTGACACCAAAATCCTCATTTTCTTTCAAATTGGACTCAAAATTCATACTCCTCTCAGCTTGCTTTTCCCCCTCCTCCTCATATCCTTTCAGATTAGCCTCAGACCTAACACTCCCCTCAGCTTGTTTTTCCTCCCTCTCGTTCTCCTCCTCCTCATCATCGACATCCCAACTCAAGTCTTCCTCTTCCGTTGAAATTGCTCGTTTCACAAGATTAGCTCTCACATCTTCAGCTTGCTTAAGCTTATAAAGCTTAAAATAATATCTACACCAAAATGTCTCCTCATCAACGCTGTTTGGCACAAACCTTTGAAATACACTTTCCATGGCACCATTCTCCTCAAGCAAGCTTTCAATTTCTTCTCTTTTCTCCTCCAAAACAAACGCCGACTTCCATTTCTGATAATCATCTAAATCCTCTGGCTCCTCACAATAAGTGCTGGCATCGCCTTGAATTGCGCGTACCTGAGCATCAAAACGACTATACGGTTTGGAGTTCATGCTGGATTGACCAGCAATACTTCTCTCATTATTATCAGATGAATCAGATTCGTGATCAGAAGCAAGGATTGCCTCCTTGCCCTGCGAAATGATCTGTGCAGTGCCTTTCAATACGGAGCTGCCAATCTCGTCAATAGCCTGGCCCACATTCTCAAGAGATCCGTGTGCCACCTCGATCTCCTTTTTCAGACCGGACCCGAATTCCTTCAGATCGCGACGGTAGATTTCGATGACGGATTCAGATTTGGTTGTTAAGGTTCTGATTAGGCCCCCAAAGCTCCATCCGCCTCCCGCATCACCAGTGGAATGATCGATAGGGTTAGGGTTTGGATTTTGTTGATCAAGCTGGGAGTTGGGATCTGGATCCGATTGAGATAACGTATTGGATAATTGAGATTCGGATTTTGGAGAATCTGGTTCTTCATCTGCGAATACTGATTTGAAGAAATTCATTTGAAAAAATCAGGGGTTCTTGAGAAATTTGTCGAGGGAAGAAGGTGAATTTTTGATATGGCTGTTAACCAACACCGGTCTAATGCTAAATTGCGCAGTGGTGTCAACTGCGTACAGAGGGAAGAGGAAGGTGAATGGTCAATCTCTGATTTAACATATACAGTGTCGGCTCTCTTTTGCCTTCCACTGACTATATAGTATGAAAAAAAAAATTAAAAAATGTAAAAAAAAAAAACTCTTAAAAAATTATATTATAAAGTAAATTCCTAAATATAAAAAATAAATTCACAAGTACAAATTATTTCTGGAATCTATCTTAGTTCAATAAATTTAAAAATATTTGAGATATATCTTAATTTATATATTTTGAATACACTTGAAAAAATTTTAAATATACGATGAAAATACTTCAAAAATATATTAAGAAAGATAGACCTACTCAAGCAAAACTACCGTTCTAATCCGAGAAACAGAATCGTATGGATTTAGGTAATCAAACTCAAGATCCGTGAGCTGAAATAAAAGAGTGCAGCATATCTATTAAATTTTAAAGCAATTGTCTATATCTATCAAATTTTAATCAAACTCAAGATTCGTCAATACGCTTTTTTCTAAAAAGAAAAGAAGAAAGCCAATCAAAGGAAGTATTTTCCGATTTCTTATCCTAGTATGTTCAGTAAATGCACTGTTGTTGTGTGTTTGGGTTTTGCAGCTTTGAATGAATTTCTGCACCGTTTTCACGTTTTAAATCTGAGCATAGAAGAAACAGCAAAGGCCTAGAGCGAAAGAGAAAGAAATCCTTTTGAAATTGGTCCTTGAGGGTCCTACTTTTGTTAGCTTCTTCATTCCAATTCTCACAAGAAAGTTCTGGAAATTAGAATGGCTTCTACCTCTTCTGCTGCTGCTGCTGTTTTCAATTCCTAGGATATTTCTTCAATTCGCACCTCTGTAATTCTTGTTTTATTATGGTTGTTGTGTGGTGAGCAAAGGAAGAAGAATGTGAAATGGTAATGGGTATTCGGGTGAGAGAGAGCAAAGTGTCGGAAGAGACTCAGAGTGAAGAAGAAATAAGAGCGAGATGATTTGGATAAAATTGAAAAGAATTTGGTGAAAATGAAAAATGAAATTTGTATATAAAAGGGTAAATTTCATTAAAAAAATCATCAACCTTTACTTTTCAATCCAAATAATTCTATTTTTTATTTTTTAACAATTAAATATATATTATTATAATTTTATTTCAAATATAATATGAGAAGAAATTTAATTTAGTTTAATAGTGATATAATATTCTGAATCTATTTTTTTTAATTTGATGCTATTGATATGTATTAATATGCATATGTATTATTTATTTTTAAAAATTAATATGAAACTTTTTTAAAATAGTATAATAGTAGTTAAAAAATTATATAGATTTACTTATAATTATATATCAAAAGTCTCTAAATTTATATAGATATAAATATATTTATTTAAAATTTGTTGGATGTTGACTAGATCTATACAGATATAATTAGATCAATACAAATATGTTTTCAGTATGATAATTATCTATAAACCAAACTAATTTTTTTTTTAAATTTCATTTGATATAAAATTAAAAATATATATATTTAATTGTTAAGGAATAAAAATATAATTATTTTAATATAAAAGTAAAAAATTATAATTTTTTATGCAAGTTACATGAAATGATAAGTATGTTTGTCAGGTGAAATAACATAAACCCATATCCGCAACCCGGATATCTCATTTAGGGTTTTTAGGGTTTCATATCACTACCTCATATTGTGATTTTACAGACAGATACAGAGAGCAAAACTCTAATCCTAGCAATGGCTCCGAAGACGCCGAAGGTGAGCAGAAACCCCGATCTGGTTCGAGGAATCGGCAAGTACTCGAGGTCTCAAATGTATCACAAGAGGGGTTTGTGGGCAATCAAGGCAAAAAATGGCGGTGTTTTCCCTAAGCACGACCCCAAACCTAAGCCAGCTGCTCCCGCCGAGAAGCCGCCAAAGTTCTACCCGGCCGACGACGTTAAGAAGCCTCTTCTTAACAAGCGTAAGCCGAAGCCCACCAAGCTCAGGTCTTTTAGACTTCTATTGCTTTTTTGCCTTTTCCTTTGATCTAACATGTTATTGGCTTATGATCAATCTCTGGATTGGGATTTGTTGTGATTCTCTTCGCTGTGTGCAGAGCTAGCATTACTCCAGGCACTGTTTTGATTATTCTGGCTGGAAGGTTTAAGGGCAATAGGGTGGTCTTCCTCAAGCAGCTTCCCTCTGGGTTACTCTTGGTCACAGGTCAGAATCATCTGATTTGTATTCTTCTTGCTTGTTTCTTCTGGTCATATAATAATTTCACGAAGTGTTTTGCATATGATGAGGGCATTCTTATGTACTGTGCCTTTTTAAGCATTAAGGTGTTGGCTTAGCATTTTTAAATGTGCGTATGTTTGTGTTATCATAAATCTAGAAAACCTATATTGAATCAAAATCTGAAAATCTATGGTGGAAGCATTTTGACCTGCATTAGCAACAACATGTGTAATTGTTTGGAAGAACTTTGTGGGATGATATTTGTTACTATCTGCTGCAGGACCATTTAAGATTAATGGTGTCCCTCTTCGTAGAGTGAACCAGTCTTATGTGATTGCAACTTCCACCAAGGTTGACATCACTGGTGTTAATGTTGATAAGTTTGATGACAAGTACTTTGGCAAGCAAGTTGAAAAGAAAAAAAAGAAGGGAGAGGGTGAGTTCTTTGAGGCAGAGAAAGAGGTAGGTTTCTGAACTTCTCTCACATTATATAAGTGATTGGTTAGATTTTATTGTGTCTTTTGGTCTGTCATAATATGTTGTTATCTGATCTGCATTTCAGGAAAAAAATGTGCTTCCTGAAGAGAAGAAAGAGGACCAGAAAACTATTGATGCTCAATTGATTAAATCAATTGAGGCGGTTCCGGAGTTAAAGGCTTATTTAGCTGCTAGATTTTCTCTTAAGGCTGGAATGAAGCCTCATGAGCTTGTCTTCTAGACAAAAAACAGAGTTTTAATTGTTAGGATGGTTCCCATAGCCTTTTTGCTGGATTTTGTTTGAACCTTTGTTTTAGAAGTTCTACTGTTCCAATTTTGCAATATACGAACCTTTTATATTTAAATGCATTTTCCAAGGGTTATTGTTTTCTGTCAAAGGTGGAGTACATCTTGTTTGATAAATCTTTGACATTATCTCAGTTGATTGTTATGCATTATGCGATATTACAATACGCTGGGGAAGTCATGGTGAAGGGACTGAGCTGCATTGAGTTAAACATAGACAAATGATGTACGTTGTAATTGTTTCAGTCCCCACTAGAAATGGGGAAAATATTCTTTTACTGGGGATCTGGCAAGCTATAGGGATTTTAATGGCTCTTCACTGTTTCCAAATCTTTAATAAGGAACCAAATTATATTATTAGGATTGAAAGTTGGGAAGGTGTGAAATTCTTATAAAGTTCATGATCCAGTTGCACAGCCTCTACCTGATAGTTTGATATCTATTTGAATAGTGTTGCTTTGCTGAAATCTGTAGTTTTCCATATTCCAGAATAAGGAAACATTAATCTAAAGTCTGCTCTGTGGTGGGATCAAGAGGGGAATATAAACAAGGACTGAATTTACTTATTGATAGAAAGAAGCGTAGCATTTTTTTTTTCAAATGGAGGCATTTATCTATGGATGTTGGAATTATTAAAAATGAGCCTTTTAACTTAATTACTATACTGTATTAAAATTGGTTTTTGGATTTTATCTGCCATTAAAAGCTAAGTCATTATAAGAATCTATAATCTATCTAGTGTTTGCATTATGAAACAATCATAAAACCATTGAGTCAGTGGTCTAATTAATGAATTGTGAAAATAATATATGTGGGAAAAATTTTGATGTAATCATTTGTAGATTAATTGAATGAAGCAGTAATATACATTTTATTTATTAATGTGAATATAATATTTATATATGTCGGTTGATTGAATTTATTTAAGAATTTTTTACTAGAAATATATGTTGAGAAGAAAGTGAATAAGATGATGGTTCCCCGTGAATCAGGCTGCTTGGGATTTTGGAATATAAGAAACTTGAAGCAAGGTAGAATTCCATGGTATCAACTAAATCTGCGGATATCTTCAGTAACATTCTTGCTAGCTATATATCAGCTTTTGCTTTCTAGATATATAATAAAGGAAAGCGCATTAGAAAGAAGTGGGGTGAATTTCGTTAACGGTAGTTCAATTATTTAAATTGTAACACCTCAGTAATCTAAAGATTATTTGTAACACAAATTTATCTCAATTATGTAAATTGTAACAATTCAGTATTTCAATTTTTATTTTGTAACTAAATGCGCATTAGAAAGAAGTGGGGTGAATTTCGTTAGCGGTAGTTCAATTATGTAATTGTAACACCTCAGTAATCTAAAGATTATTTGTAACACAAATTTATCTCAATTATGTAAATTATAACAATTCAGTATTTCAATTTTTATTTTGTAACTAAATAGTATTTTTGTCTTCAACTATTAGGGCTCGTTTAATATTGTGTTTGCAAAAAATGCTTTTCAGAAATTTTTTTTGAATTTTTAACTTTTTTAAGCTTTGAAACTGTTTTTGATAGATACAGATAAATATATTTTTTTTCCTGAAGCATATTTGAAAAAAAAATCATAAAAAATTAAAAAAATTAGTCAATTAAATCAAAAAATTCAAAATATGCTTTAGAATATTCTACAGTACTCCAAAACACCTCTTAGTTTCTCTAACAGAAATATGACATGAAATATTCAAATAAATTTTAATAAAAACAAAATTAATTGTAATATCCAGTGAGCAAAATTGAAATTTATCTAATGTGAGTATTATAGCTAATTTTATTTTTATTAAAATTTATCTGATGATATTTCACATCACATTTATTTTAGGGAGACTAATAGTTAAAGACATAACTATTTAGTTACAAAATAAAAGTTGAGGTATTTTTGTGTTACAAATAATTTTTGATGTAATAAATTGTTACGATTTACATTATTTGAGTACTTTTTTGTTATAAATAATTTTTTAGGTACTGAGTTATTATGAGTTATATAATTGAAGGAGCGTGAATGAAATTCACTTGAAAAAGCCTGCTTTGGGGTTAAAAGGCAAAGAATGCTTACATCAAAATCACTCTTTCCTCTTTGTTTACCCCATTTTTCAAGGATAGAATAACACATGCCCATTTCAAATATCCCTCCCTTATTTCCCTTCTCTTTCACCCATTTCTTTCTTCTTTATCTTGTCTTGTAACTTTGAAGCAGAAAACCATGCTGAAAAGAGGGGATCGACTTCATCCTCTTGGCATTTGTCAGAAGGTTTTCAACTTCATAAGCGGGCTGTTTTCTCCTGGCCTTAAGGCCTCCATTGGAGTTCCTATAGATGTGAATGGAGAAGAAAAGTTGCAGCTTCGAGAGCAGGAAATGTCAACTGCAGTCGAGATTCATTTCA
The DNA here is from genome assembly GCA_949630135.1 of Balakata baccata. Taxonomy (NCBI): domain Eukaryota; kingdom Viridiplantae; phylum Streptophyta; class Magnoliopsida; order Malpighiales; family Euphorbiaceae; genus Balakata; species Balakata baccata. The sequence continues at coordinate 17,261 of CATIWF010058617.1, read as the reverse complement.
AAATGACTGAAGAAGACTTTGATTCTTGGAGTCCTATTGACAATCTTCGTTCTGCAGTCCAACTTCACTTTGATCAACCCCAATTCAAGAAACCTGACACCATTTCCACTTCTTCATCATCAATTTCTGCAGAGGCCGCAAAGAATAAGGAGCTCCCACTCGTTCAAGTGAATGGCACTTCTTTACCTCAAATCAGGAGAAGAGCTAAGCCAACAAATGAAGAAACCCCAAAAATGATTCAAGAACAAGGAACCCAGAAAGCCATTAGCACAAAAGAGAGCACAGAGAACGAAGAAAAGAAGATAGCAAGTGAAGACATTAGAGTACCAATAGATTATAAGGAGCCAAAAGTAAGGTATCCACCTCATCTCCTAAGTGTGGCTCCAAACATTAATGAAAAATCTGAATCTTTCCTCAAGAGCAGGATAGAAAGCTACGAGAAAGATTCATGATTTAGAACCAGAAGAATCTTGATCTTTAATTGATGGCAAGTTTAGTGTTATCTTATTTGCAGCTTGTTCCATTTCACATGCCAAGCCTATGCTTTGTTGATGAAATGGATGTAATATTAATAAAGATAATTCAGCTTTCATTTTATTGATATTATTTTTATCCTTTTTTATTTCCCACCAATTTAGTGGGATTAAAAGGTAGTTTTAAAAGAAATTAAAAAATATAATTTCTTTTATTTTCTTTTTTCTTTTTGTTGGGCTAATTGTATAAATGATATTAAATCTTGTAATTTGATTACAAATGGATACTAAATCTTTTAATTGTAACAAATGGGTACCAAAATTTTTATAAATGTTACAATTGATACTCAGATCAAAATTTCAGTCAAACAAGATGATGTGTCAGCATGTTGGCATGTCACATCAGCCCGTTAATATATCATACCATCTTTTTTTTTATTAAAATTTTGATTTAAATACCAAATTACAACATTTATAAAAAAATTTAGTACCAATTTACAATAATTGAAAGTTTTGTTACCCAATTGTAACAATATTTATCAAGCGGAAATCGTCAAGGTATTTGTGTAAATAGATATAATCCATGAAATCGCAAAAATTATAAAAATAAAACAATTGACGATAATAACGATAAATATACAAAATAACCTTTTTTTTTCTAATTCCTACGATGCAATTGGTGCTTCTATTTTCAATATTCTAATTTATAATATAATATCAATTTCTAATTATAATATAATATTAATTTCTAATATTTATAATATAAAATAGAAATAATAATATTAAAATATAATATTAATTTCTAATATAAATAATAATAGAAATTATAATATAAATAATAATAATATAAATAAAATAATATAAAAATAATAATATAAAAATATAATATTAATTTCTAATATAAATAATAATAATAATATAAATAAAATAATAAAAAAATAATAATGTAAAAAAATAAAGAAAAATACGAAAAAATCTTTCAGGAAATGATTAATCTATCTGAAAATCCTATGTAAAATTTTATGTTCCAGGGTTTATATATAAACCATAATTGTTGTTATAATTAAAATTGAGAAGAATTTTGTATTGAAAAGAATCAATATTGATTGGTTAGGTATCCATTTTTGTGTTCTTATATTATTAGAATTAGGGAAATACAATTTTAGATTCAAATTCAAGAATCGTTCATGAATTCACAGTCAATAGTTAATGGTTCCAATTTGTCATTAATTTTGACTTTTGACCGAAAACTCTCTTTTCATTTCAATAAAAAACATAACGAATTAAATTAAAATAGGAATTAAGAAAAATGGGTGGGCATTTCTAATAATATCAAGTGTTATTCCTATTTTAGCATTTCTAATTTCTGGAATTTTATCCCCGATTAGCAAAAGTCTGAAAAAACTTTCCCCTTATGAATCGGGTCCAGCCAATGAAATCCAATCTGCAGGCACCTACATATGTGTCTGCCGCTTGCACTCTACCATATTCATTCCACGCTTTTTGAGAACTTTATAAAAGATATAATAGAAAGGTATGAGAAATGAAAAAAAAAGGAGTTGAGAATGCCTCATTGAGAGTTAGCATGGAAGGTCGCAAGAGAAAAGCTATTATTCTTTTTCGCCAGCTAGAGAATGGTAAAAAGGGATTCATAGCTGTCTTAGCAGTAAGTAGCCCTAGGAAGAAAGAGAGTGAAGTCATATTCTTTTCGATCTTCGAAGGTAATAGTAATGAATACCAAGTTAATTTTTAAAGAAAAGGCTTTAGCGCGGAGTAAAAGCATACCAAATAGCTTTGATTCCAAATTTAGAGCAATGTCTATTGTACTCGGGATATTTCTGAAAACAAGGTAAATAAAAATTTTATTTACAAATTTGTGGTGTCGTGGCCGGTTGGAGTGGCGCGCGGCCACGTGGCAACACGCGGTGAGTTACCGCGTGTCCACGTGGAAATGTGCGCCAGTTGGACTGGCGCACGCAGCATGGTGTGCCACGTGGCGCACCATGGTGCACCGCTTATGGTGCGCCAGTCCAACTGGCGCACCTCCTTCAGGAATCTTCAGCCTCTTTTCAAACCTCCAGACTCGTGACCAAGCATGCAAAATCAGTCTCTTTTTAGACCTCTAGACCCTGTGAACCAAGCATGCAAAATAAATATGCTTCATTCTTATTTCTTCCTCCTTTCTTCCTTCCTTTCTTTCTATTATCAAATTTCATTTTTATTTTCTTCCATTTCTCCGATCTATCGTTACAAGGTTTGTTATTTTTTTTTTTTCAATGAATTTAGATTATGGTGGTAAATTTTATTAATATTTTTCGGTAATTAATTTTACCAAGAAATTAAAAATTATAAAACATATACCCGAAATTATTGAAAAAAAAAAATGAGTTATGTATTTTTGGTTAAATAATTTTTTTGTGTTATAATGATATATTTGATTTTTTGTCTTGTAAATGTGTACTTTGAATCGTTGGATTATTGGATCATCGTGCGGGTGAATATCAAAATAAATGTTGGTTATTTTTTTTTGTCAATAAATTTCGGCTAACCTTTATAATTTTATTATTTATTTTTCCGTAATTAATTTTCACAAGAAATTAAAAATTAGAAAAAATGATAGCCGAAATTATTGAAAAAAAAAATGAATTATGCATTTTTTGTTAAATAAATTGTTCTTGTTATAATGATAAATTTTTATTTATCAATTTCTAACTATTATAAATTGTATCTTTATTTATGTATTAATTAAGTTAAATTTAATTAACAAATAATAATAACGAGTAGTTATGGATTTCTAAATATTTTAAAAAAATTTTAACTTAATTATTATTACTTTATGTATTTTTAAATTCTAAATACTTTAATTTAATATTTATTAATTTAATTTACTTAATTTTTATTAAGTTATACTTAAAAAAATAATTAATAAATTTTAATCAATATAGTAAATAACAGGAGACACGGGAGGAGGGAGAGGAGTGACACGTAGGCGACTTGTGCGCCACTTAAGGGTGCGCGCCTTGAAGTGGCGCACGCCAACTCTCTCGTCCCAATCGCGGCCACATATTTCGTTCCGCCAGTCCAACTGGCGCACCGCACCATAAATATAGAAATAATTTTGAAACCACCACAAATCTATAAATTTCGGTAAAAAAATACCAAAATTATAATTAGTTTTTCTAAATACCAAAGAAATATCCCATTGTACTCATCTTTTATTATTTCATCGGGACAATAAATACAAGCAATGCCATCGCCTACTTGCCAGTATTTAAAATCTTTACTTTTCTGTTATATTGCTCAATACGCTTACGGAAATATAATTAAATAAAATAATATAGAATATAATTCTATATTTTAAATCAAACTTAATTTTTAAATAATCAAACCTAATTTTTAAATCAAACTTAAATAAAATAAATAGAAATATATATATAAATATATATATATATATATTAATAAATATATATTAAATAATAAATATATAGATATTTAATAATTTAATATAATATTTTGAAAGAATAAAAGAATTCCATTAATCTCTTTGCAATTGAGAATCCATTAGAGAGACTGTCAAGTAAATGTCGATGGTGTTCTTCAAGCACTAGAGCCATGCAAACAGCAACTAACACTAAAAATCATCTCTCTCTCTCTCTCTCTCTCTCTTTTCCCCTCCATAATTACAACCAAACTTCAATACAAGATTTCTCCTTTTTCTTCTCTGTTTTCCCATTTTTCTATTAAACCAAACAACAAATAAGAATAAGAGAAAGAAATACAATCGAAATAAATGGCTTTCTCAACCAATGCCCAATCTTCATTTTCCTCTCCATGCACTGCTCGATAGCTGATCAGATAAGGGACATTCACAATCATCATCATCCTCTGTTCTTCGTTCACAATCACTAATCCCATGTTTTAATATTTCTGCAAATATTTTCCTCTTAATCTTCCAAAGAATGAGTGGACGACCGATAAAGATCATATGGAGCCCAAAGACGATCAACAGCACATGGTTTCCTCGAATCAAGCCTCAACCATGGCTTCCCTTTCCCACTCCAATGAAGCAAACTAATAGGACCAGGATGCAAATTTCTGCATTTCCCTTCAATATTATCACCTCCTAATCCATGTTGGTTCCATCCATGATCAACCCTTTGGATGCTTCCAGCAAAAACCAGTAAAAATGGCGGTAAAGACCCCAAATGATAAATCCTCTTCTGCTTCCGCACATCCATCCACTGCTCCATTTTTTGTGTATACTCTCTATTTCTCCATTTCTCTACATCCACAACCATAACCCCTGTGTTAAAATAACAGGCTTTTTTCCCATCAAATGTCTTGGCCCAAACCGGGTCAGACCAGAACAATTCTGTGAAATACTTAGTAAAATTTGCGTGACAGTATTCTGGTGCAGCTAATACCTTCCCCTGTAAATCAACTTCCCATAATTTTGCAATATCATCGACAACGACAAGATCAGAGTCTAGATAAATTATGCGTTTAACATGTGATGGGATCATATCAGCAAGATAAATTCTTGCATAGTTCAATGGTTGGTCCAGTGCTTGTCGGATTGATTTCGATATCTTGCCTCGAACCCGATTAGAGTCGAATGTGTGGACTTTGAAGGTGAGATAAGGGAAGGTGGATTTAATGTTGGATAAGACTTGAGCCTCGTACCTAGCCCAGAGGAAATGGAATTCTATGTTTTCAGGGCAAGCGGAGTGCTGGAGGATTGATAAAACAGCAGCCATGGTGCCTCTGAGGTAATTGGCATCAAGGGTCATGGTTATGAGAATTTTTTGAGTCCCACAGGATTCGCCATTACGAAAGGCGGGAGCTTCCCGGAAGATGGGAACATCAGAGGAAGGCTTCCGGATGATGCCGAGGCGGATTCCATTTCGGCCATAGGAGGAAGAGGAGACAGCGGCGGCTCCGATGGAGATGGAAAGGACTAAAATTGGGAGAGACAGGAGGCCAAGCACGAGAGGAAGATTGGTGCAATAGGCCATCCTGTCCTAAATGGGAAGCGAATCAAAGGTTATGAAAACAATGCGTGGGGAGGAGAGACAAGTGCCATTGCTAGGCTGGATAATGCAGACACAGCACCGAGAAAAACTAATGATTGTTAGAAACAGAGACAACAGAGAGAGAGAGAGAGAGAGAGAGAGATTGGTAAGATTGTGAGGAAGAGAACATTCTTCGGAGGTTTACTTTGTTATAATAATAGAGGGAAGAAACTTCGAAGAGTTTGTATGAATTTTTCCTCAGACTCTTTTAGTCAACCAATTTTTCATGATTTTATTAGAATATATTTTGAATTAATATGAATAATTTTACATATTAGAAAAAGAAAAAATCCCACACATATCTTTGAAAATCTTGACTTTTGGTTACCTTTTGTGGAAATAAATATTGCCCACTTGCCTGGCAACAACAAACAATTTCTTGTTGGGCATATTACATAGATATTTGATTTTCCTTTTCCGGTCAATTTACCAAACTAATTTGTCAATTTGTTGTATTTTTCCTTTACTTTTTTTTTTTTTTTATACAAGAGATTTGAATTTGAGATTTTCTTTTACTTCAATACACCACACCCAAATTGATAGCTTTGTTTCTATTTTCATACGGATTTATTGTATATTCTATCTAATATAATTTTATATTAATTAGGAACATTGTTTAAAAATAAGATAATAACTCTCCCATTAATTAGTTCAATGATAAAATAAAATCAATTGTTTATAAACAATTTTATCAAATGCATATATATAATTTATAAATGTTAATTTTATAATTTTATTAGAAAAAATAAACGATTATGGAGCTTTTTTCGGTTATTAATATTAAAAAGCTATCAAATTTAGTTAAAATATTTATCTAATTTTGATTTGGGAAAATTTTTTAAAAAAATCCATCAAATTTCACAATTATATTTAATTTTTTAAAAATTTTATTTAAATTATATGAAATTTCATTTTTAAATACAAATCTAGTTTTAATAGCAAGAAATCAATCTTCAAACTTAACTGGAATTTACGTGGATCGACCAAACAAAATAAATGATACTAATATATATTAAATATACTGACTAAATTAAATAATTAGATTAAATAGTTGGCTCTCTAGTTTAATTATCTAATTATAATTGGATATATTTGATTCAGTCATCACATTTAATCTATGGCAGTTTCATTTATCTTATTCGGTCAATTTATATAAGTGTTATTTAAGTTTTGAAACTAATTTTATACTATCGAAATTAGATTTGTTACAAAATAAAAATAAAAATTTATATAATTTAAATAAACTTTTGAAATTGAATATAATTTTAAATCTTGAAAAGTTAAGAAATTTTTTTTAAAATTTTCCTTTTTATTTCTTTAAGTTGTTAATAGTATAAAATATTCCAAATAAAGTTAATAGGTTCAAAGATAACAATTCAATTAATTAATTATTCGATTGTGTTTTTATAAGAAAACAGAGGCCTAATGTGGCCCGTCATCTTAAATAGTCGAATTAGAATTCGGAGATAGGGTTTAGGGTTTTGTTTTCTGCATCCCTAACATAGAGCGAAAGCAGAGGTAAAAGATGAGAGAAATACAGTTATCGTTGAATCAAACTCAAAAAATTAGACTACAGAGAGCTCTGCAACAGCTCCAATCTTTGCATTCTAAACTCCATTCCGACGCTTCCGTCACCGTCGCCGATACCATCCCCATCAGCCTTGAAGACAGCATTCTCAAGTTCCTAACTCTAACCTTAGCTTTTCTCATTCCTTTATATTTCTTTTTCAATTTTTACCAATCTTGAGTCACTTGTTTTCTTGATCAAATTGAAGGGGACATGGGACCGCCGAGCGCAACGGCGAAGTGGTGGCGACGGTCTGTGGAGTTGTGGAGCGTGTTAACATGCTAGTCTATGTCCGCTCTTTGCGCTCCAGGTGCTTTTATTTAGAATAATAAAAATTTGGTTATTGCGTATAGCAATATTTTTCAGCTGTTATCAATTCAATGCTTCTTTTTTTTTTGGTTCTCTTTAATTTCAGGTACAAGCCGGAGATTGGAGATATCATAGTGGGGCGCGTTGTTGAGGTAATCTGAAAGCGCATTTGCACACGCTTTCCTGTTAAATTATTATTACTTTCCAAATTCCAATAGCCAGAATGGAAAATGCTTCGAATATATTTTCTCTAAGGAACATTTTCATCTGATAATTTAGCAGATTGATGGATTAGCTTAGCTTGAGTATTTCCTGCTAATATTACCATTTTGTACAGGTAGCCCAAAAGCGTTGGAAATTGGAGATAAATTTCAACCAAGATGCTGTATTAATGCTTTCTTCAATGAATTTACCTGATGGTATTCAGGTACCAGTTGTCTTTACTAGCATAGTATTTTTATGTACAAATGTGCTTCTGCTTTCACATTATGATGTTCATAGTCATCCATTGTGCTATAATATTGGTTGAGATTTATGTTGGTAAATTTTGATGATAAAAAGTTCACAAGGAATATAAAAGAGCTTACATAAAATTGAAGTTTAGCAAGGATTACAAAATCTTCATATACAACCTATATACAATACCAGTTGTTGAGCCCATTGGGCATAACTATTCCGGTTGTGAGGAAAGTAGGTGCACTACCAAACATTATCTGATCATGTCAATCATTTCTATGGCACAAAGCCTTTTGGTGTAGAGTAGGAAATTCGGAGGCTGGTTGAGGTTCCATCCTGATTTTGGAATCATGTTTAATTTCCTGTAAACCCTTGCAGCTTGACTGTTCTGAAGACTTAACTTGGATGCATGATTTCTGAGCTTATCATTGTTAGTATGTGTAGTCTTGGCTGAAAGACTAGATGCTTTTGCTCTGAGTAATCATTGGTAGAAGATCAGCATAATACCCTTGCATGAACTGTATGCACATGTCTCTGTTTTCTTTTTCTCTTGGAGGTGAAAGTATCTAGAAAATATTAGGAGGCTCAATTACAGAGTGTATTGATGTTTCAGTCATCCAAACATTGCTTTTTCAGCTCGAGGCATTCTTCATTTCTTTGATATTTTGGCGTTAGAAGTGAGACATATTGGTCCAGAAAAGGAAGTATCACATGATCCTTAACATATATTTTGTTCAATTAAATATGTGGCATCAGTAAATGTTATATAATTCATTGAAAGATGATTCTTAATTGCTTAACTACCTATTTCAATTCAGTTGAGGCTTGCACACTAATGTCGTCAGCATATAGCTTTATTATGGCTTTTCACAGTTACTCCCTTGGTATTTTGACAGTAATGAATTTATGCCATTTTGTTTAGAAGCAGGTTCCTTTGCACGAAAATGTAGTTCTATCATTCAGCATTTTATGCATTAAGTGGCAGTTCTTGATTATTGAATTTGCAGGCTTTTAGCTAAGGTTGTATATCCATTGCTTTATGCAATGGCCCCTGCCTTTTAAATTCCTGTATAAAAAAAAGTATATATATCTTTATGGAGCTTTTTTACATGGAGTATGGAATATCTTCTGTATCTGTTTATATATAAGAGCTACAGCAGAATTTATTGCTTTTTTTTTTTTGTTGACTAAATACAAGCAGCCTTGACAATTTTGATTGCTAGAGACGGCGAACTGCTGTAGATGAACTCAACATGCGAAATGTTTTTGAGGAGAATGATGTTATTTGTGTAAGTCAACTGTTACATGTTTATTCTTCATTTTTCTATGCTTTTTTTTTTTTTGAAATCTAAGTGGCGATTTGAGAACAACCAATGCCTAATTTAAACCATATGATTCACCCCTTTTCAGGCTGAAGCTCGTAATTTTCAGAATGATGGCAGTTTACAACTGCAAGCAAGAAGTCAGAAGTATGGAAAGGTTCTATATTCACCATTACTGCCATTGTTTTTTTTTTTTTTTAAAGACTCTTTCTGGATATACATACAATGTATATGTATTCCACTATTGCCTTCTTTAGTTTTCCTTTTAATCTTATCCATGCCCTCAGCTAGTTCATTTATGTTATCCTATGCTATGTTAGCTTTCATTTTTTAGGGCCTATTTTTGTTCCTTCTTCATTTGATATCACAGAAAAGCTGTGCGTAGTGACTCGTCTCTTGTATTGCTTATGTCATGTGCGGTACTCTGGTTAATACTGTCTGTATGTTACAGCTTGAAAAGGGGCAATTATTGAAAGTCCCTCCTTATCTAGTGAAAAGACAAAAACAACATTTCCATCATCTAGTAGAATATGGAGTTGACTTGATACTTGGATGCAATGGATTTATATGGGTTGGTGAGCATGTTGATAGCAGAGACAATATGGCAGAGGATCAAGCAAACAATACTGAAGAACAAAATAGCAAATTCAGCAGAGCTCCCCTGGATATACCTATGGAGACAAGGCAGAACATATGCCGCATTGCAAACACTGTCCGTGTCTTGTCAACCTTAGGCTTCAACATAACTTTAGAAGTGATACAGGAGATCATGAACTTGAGTAGCACGTTGAGTCTCAGTATAGATGAGATGCTCGGGCCAGAGTTCCATGTTTTGGCAGCTGAGAGAGAAGCTGAACGGCGCAGTTCATTGACCAAAAAGAAGAGATAATGTTGATCACCATTTGTGGACCAACAGTTTTTCTGGGGTTTTGTACTTGCTGGTACCTGAAATATCATGCAATGGTAGACGATTGAGAAAGAAAATTCAGCAAAATAAAAACAAATTGCTTGTTTAGAATCACGGAGTTGTATTAGACCGAATTGTAATATGCTAATTGTTTGTTTGTCTCCTCTTTCATGATGACCTAACCATCATTGTCTCGTATTGAATGGTTTGTGCAGCTATAGGGAATTATGATTTTTTTTTTTTCTTTTTTTGGAAAATTAGCTATTCTTCAGTTTGAATGTGGGGTTAAGGGTTACCTTATTAGCGGAACAATGTGCCGGAAAAGGATAGTTACTGTTCTTTTTCCCCTACACTCTGTTCGACAACTTTTGAATTTGACGGAGGAGAGGGAAAATAAGGGAGGAAAATAAATTTATTTTTCCTTTGAATTTTTCTTTCTCTTCATGCTGATTGGGAACTTTCCCTCTAGGAGGAAAAATAGGGAAGACAAATTAATTTTATTTTATTTTCTTTGTTATGTTTTAATTGAAGTAATATAAATAAAATAACAAAGTCAATGAAATAAAATAATATATATATATTTTTAATTTTGGATAATTTATTATGAGAAAAAAATTATAATATTATATTTATATATTTTTTCACATCATTTTATAATATAGTAAGTACTTTATTATAATAATTAAGAATAAAAAAAGTAATTTTATTAGTAATAGTAATATTTTTTGTCTAATATTTTGCATTTTTCTCCGTTTTGGAGAGAAAATAAAGAATAAAAAATAAAAATTATTTTACATTTTCTCCTAATTTTTTTCCACTTTCCAAATAAGATAAGTGAAAATGCCTTTTTATTTTTCTTTTCCAATATTTTTCATCTATCTAAACATTGGAGAATGAAAAATAAAAGTTATTTTCTCTTTTTTATTTTCAAACAAGATAAAGTGACAATACTTTCATATTTTATCTCCATATTTTTCTTTCCCCCCATATTTTCTCTCTCCCAAACATAGGCCTAGTGAAATTGTTTGAGCCTACTTGCAATTATTATTATTTTTTTTCCTGATATGAAAAATACTTGAAAAAATTACGTTTGGTTTTTATTTTAGGTTCCTATTTTTCTGGTTTTGATTCTTTTTCTTCTGGATTTTAAGAAATTAAAACTATGAAAAGTACTTGAAAAAATTACATTTGGTTTTGCTTGTTTCTGCCGTTTCACTTCTTCAAATTATTATGTGGGCAAAATAGTTTTTAATTGAAATAAAATTTTAAATTATGGAAACGTTAACCAAAAAAAAAAAAGAAATAATATTAACCAAGCTTTGAATTACAAAATGGAATCCTTGCCGGCTGTAAAATCAGAGCAACAAGAACTTGCGTTTTCTTATTTCAGAGAGAGAGAGAGAGAGCTTACGTTTTTCTCTAAGGCACACTTTTTGACTACTGTCCGAGCAAATATCACTCAAATGGAGGCTCGACTCGAAGGCAAATATCACTTTCACGGAGCTAGAACAATGGACCTACTACTACGAATTAACAATCGAAAGCCCATACCTCACCCGCCTACGTTGACCAATAGAATTGCACAAAGTTTTAGTTCCCTTCTTTTCCATTCTCGTCTTCTCTTGTGGCACAAGGATCGGCCATGTACCAGTGAAGCAACAATGTCTAAATTTCAGGATATACAAGATTTAAATCTCATGTTATTGTACAAGCAAAGTGAATCTCCTACACTTTGGTAAGGAACTTTCATGTTAAGTAATTATAACAACAAAAATCAGCACGCCAAGTATGGCTCTTGATTAAAGCTCATCTTTTGGATGAGCTTGAACTTCAAGGCATTGTTCATCCCAATAGAAGGGGAACTTCAATTTCGTTGCGGTATGAGGCATGAACCAGTCATCGTATATGAACCTGGAAAGAGAAAACAAAGCTCAGGGAGAGACAGAGATAAACAAAGTCTAAAGAACTTCTACATTAACATAAAGATTATTTATGAGGTTTCCAACACAGAAGACTTTGGAGATGTATTTTATGCTCTTCTTGCATTACCAAGAGGCTTTGTTTGCCTGGTAAGCCGGAATTTTTATCAGCATGTATGCTCAAGATGAGCATTAGTGCTTGAAACCACTCAAAACCTGACAAAAAACAGGCATAGTACCCGATTTCTGGATAAACAGACAGTAGAAAGAAACGGGGGAGAGGAGTTACAAGATTCAAACGAAAGCTTGTCATGATGTCCAAATATATGTGGTAAACATATAATACAATGCAAGAACCTTGTGTTCAGATTATTATAATCATAACTGATATTTCAACATTAATATGTTTTGGGAGTATAATCCTGTATACAGTGGCAACAGAAAGAAAGTATGCCTAGAATCTGTAGCAAAAGAACTTCAACTTCTTTTTCAGTATTTAAGATGGAATAAGCAGTATGATGAAACTATTTTTCCTCATTGAGGAGTTCGTAATGGTAGTTGATCTTCAGCTTATTAATTAAACTTCCATCCCAATATGCCTAATCATTTTGTATAATGGATGGTTTATTTAAAACAATAGAACAGTGGTTGCTCCTCTCCCATAAACGTGGAGATAATTTTGAAGGGTGGGCAGCATCCGCAAAGAGAACATGATAAGTTGAAACGGAAAAGACACTTGCAACACTAACAAGCATTCACTATAATATTCGAAATAATCAAATTCAAGAGCCAAAAGAAAAGAGACAGGATGGCTAAAAATCGAATTTGAATATTGCTAGAAAAGCATATATTTAAGTGACGATGTAGAAAGATTCACATAAAAGCCACTCAGATATTGGTTTTGACAACAAATGAAACAACAAAGAGCAGTAAGTCTAAGAGGATGGAAAAAGAAATATCACATACACTTTGACTGGTGGACGAGATATTATAGTAAATAACTGCAAATCCTCTTGTTCATTTGTATTCCAGACCTGAAATATGACAAGAAAACAATGCCAACAGAAAATGGGTAAACAACAACTTAAATCATTATTTTATTGGTAATAAAGCAGTAGGAGAAAAGAATGACATAATTAAAAAATAATAATATATCAGAGTATGAGGTTTGTTTTCAGAGCAATAGACAAAACGGACTCGGTACCACTGCAATGATGAAATATGGTAATATTTTGACAGAGATTTCTAGAGACAAAATAATTCTTAGAAGTACACCTCTTAGAATATGGGAACTAGTTGACTAGATATATCACAGCTAATGTGGAAATACATAAATGTGCATCTCAAAAATTTTGACAGACAAAAATTAATGAAGACTTGGAGTCATAGTTTTCACAGAAACAATACTACTAACTATATGATCATCCAAAAACAGAAGGACTGGACTAATATTGTGTTTTCCATAGTAATGCACCTATACTGCACATTCTTAAAATATCAACACAGATGAAGTTTATATTCCATTATTCCATATAAAAACAACTGCTATAGAAATATATACCTGGTGAGCATCATTGACAGGGATATGAAATGTGCTATTGGTAAAGATAAAATATTCTTGTGGCTTTCCAGGATACTTTTCATGTGAACTTGAGGCAAGATATAGAGTGCCACTTCCTTTTAGGACAATAAAAACTTCTTCACATGAGTGTCTGTGGATTGGTGTGTGTGAGCCTGGAGAAAATGTTTGAAGCCACACCTCCACCTATGAAATCCAGAAAGGTTTACAGATTATGACAATTCTTGAAAAATCAATGGAAATTCTAGTTTAAATTCAGTTCAAAAGGAGTAGATATTCTACTGGTGGCCAATTTCAGAAAAAGTTTTTCATTCTACCAGGATCTGCAATAATAACAATAATAAGAGTATTTGAAAGCAATTAAAGTAGATGTCTACACTTGTGTTCTACCCCCAACTCTAATCCAGCAGGATGTGGGGCAAGACTAGCAATAACATCTCCTTAAAATTCTAATATTACTCTTTACTTTCAAGTCCACAGAACTGAAAAATTAATTGAAGAAATCACAAGAAAAGCAAATTTGAAGATAAATTGAAGGGGCAGACCTCTTTCATCCCATGTAAAACAGAACCAGCAAGAGTAATATGGGACAAACCTCCCCTACCATAATCATCCTGAGGAAGCTCACTAATATTCCTTACAAGAGGCAACCCTGTATAGGAAACCGAATAAAATAAAATCTCATCGAGAAGTATAAAGCACAGCGAAAACCTTATCGTAACATATTCAACTAAGAACTTGAATCAGTTAGAAAAGCATTCTATCTCGAATTTTCTTATTCAGAAAAAAAGGAAATTAAGAACAGAATAAAAGTTCGAATAATCAACGAAGGGTGATGAAAATTTCAAATTTAGATCGGGGAGGTTTTCCATAAGAATTTCTATCACCACAAACAAGAATCGACAAATTAAACTCTATAATTATGGAAAATGAAATATAAAATTGCAAGAGAAAACTAACCTTTGATTGAGCATTGGGAAGCTATGGCAGTTCCACAATATAAGAACAAAATTAGAAAGAGAAAATTGAAGGAATGACATTGCCAAGCCATTTTTCTTGCTTCTCTTCAACTAACTGGTCCTTTATTTTCAGTGCTTTCTTTTCTTTGTTGCAGGGCAAATTATATTCTGCACCGAGTGCACGATGCCAAGTGCCGTGCGCTAAGGCTAATTTTTGTCAAAATTTTTTTATTTATTTTGTTTATATTATTTGATTTATTTTTCTGTAATTCATTGTAAATAGATAAAATATTTCATTTAATAATGTGAATTGTGTCGAGTAATAATCACATAGATGAAAAGATAAAAGAAATTCATAAAAATATATACAGTTATAAAATAACATATTTACAATTATTAAATAATGAATCTAAACATATTAAAATATAAAGAAATTAATAAAAATAAATAATAAATCTACAGTTATAATATAATGTATTTATTAATTATTAAATAATGAGTCTAAACAGTGATTGAATGCTTCCAATCAGAAGAACTGGTTCTAATCATAGAACAGCGAGGACTTGATCTGTCACATAGGACAGTGGAGGAGACGCCATGAATATCAAGAGAATGGTTTGAACTGATGTTATTAATTGCAGAGGCTTAGATTTTTCAACAAGCCTGAAGGCAATGACTCGTATGTATGAACCTATTCTATCATCTGTTTTGGTGTACATTGATGACATTCTCTTATTTTCCAAAGATGAGACAGCACATTGCCAGCTTTTGAAAAGAAGACATAACCTAATACCTGATTTACTATCAAGGCCTGTTGAAAAATCTAAGCCTCTGCCCTCTCCCAGCACAAGACTGTATGGAGTAGTCAGGCCACACTCCACTGAAAAAACAGCATCTGCTTTTGATGACGACAGTGAAGTTATTTCTTCATCTGCCAGCACAGCTGAGTCTATTACTTCAGCTCATTCTATTAAAATGGCAAGACCACCAGAATCTACTTCTGGATTTTCAATAGCCGCAGATCCCGCTGAAGCTTTCTTTTCAGAACCTCCTTCAAAACTTGAGTCCAAACATAGTAGCTGGGTAGGAACTGAATTTTTATAGGATTAATAATGATGAGATCTGTGGAGAAATAATCTCCATCAGCAGCCTTGAAAGCCCATACTCAACTTTTCAAGACTGCTGATGGAAATTATTTCTCCACAGATCTCATCATTATTAAGCCCATAACAGTAATAAAAATAATGAATCTAAAGTTCGTAAATAAATAATCAAATATACAAAAGAATATAAAATTGATTCATGAAAATAAATAATAAAATTATAGTAATTAAATAATGTATTAAATAATAAATGTATAATTATTAAAATAATGTATCTATAATTATTATTAAATAATAAATCTATATAAAAGTTAGCAATTTTAATTTGCTCATGCATGACTAAACTTTTAGAGCACTTTACTCTCGTATGCACAATATAACAACTCAACTATATGCACAATGTAGTGGTTTCTGTAGGCCTCCTTGTCTTGTTCCTTAGCTTTCAGTTTTTCGATGGAGTCAATGGCCCAGAAGTTTACCAAACAATTATTATATGGTGTACTTTAGTTCATATAGTATTATGGACTAAGTCCATTACACATGTAAGAGTCAGTAGCAATTTTGTAAATAAATCAAATTTACACAGCTATCAATCACACAGTGTCATTTTTGTAAATATTCACTATTTATTATTAAATAAAGATTCATTAATTTATTGAAAAAATTCATTATAAATAAAGTAAATGTTTCTTAGTTTATTGAGAATATTCATTATAAATATATTAAATATTTATTAGTTTATTGAAAAATGTTTGTTAGATCATTAAATAAAAGTTCATTAATTTATTGAAAAATATTCATTAATTTATTAAAAAATATTCATTACAAATAAAGTAAATGTTATTTAGTTTATTGAGAATATTTGTTATAAATAAACTGAAAAAAAGTTCATTACGAATGTATTAAATGTTAATTAATTTTATTAAAAAATGTTCATTAGATCATTAAAAAATATTTATTATGAATAAAATAAAATTTTATTAGTTTATTAAAAATGTTCATTGCGAATGAACTGAAAATATTCATTACAAATGAACTAGATGTTTATTAGTTTTATGAAAAAAGTTTATTAGTTCATTAAAAAAAGTTTATTACAAATAAAGTAAAAGTTCATTAGTTTAATAAAAAAGTTCATTACGAATAAAGTGAAAAGATTCATCATAAATGAACTGATGGTTTATTAGTTTATTGAAAAATGTTCATTAATTTATTAATAAATATTCATTTCTTATATCAATACAAGTTTATATTAATATATATTTTTTGTATTTTGATTTGTATATATGAATTCATTAAATTATCTTCAAATAAACTTAAAACGTAACAAAAAAAATCGAGACAATATATCAGAAAAACAATAAATCAAGACAAATAGCATATAAAAACGAAAAAAATACAAAATAACTGTTGACTTTATTTTAATAAAAAATGAACATATTTTTCTAATAACTAATGAACTTGTATCAATAAATAAATTTATATAAATTTATTTTATTTATAAAATTATCTCTACACTTTTATTATTTCTCCTACACGTGATTAATCTATTATACTAATTTGCGCTTACGGAAAAAAAAAAGGTTATTCCGAAGAAA